>JAVDBV010076411.1:0-17579 GCA_032619315.1 Piper longum
TCAGAATATAGATGTATGATAGTGACACTGTGTTTCTAGATGATAACAAAAACATGTAAAGAAAATTTCGTGTGCACCTTGTTAGGTCATACATACATATATTCTCAAAAGCATATTGTCGAATGTCCAACTTGTGCACATGACACACTAGCCCCCATTTAGATCACTACTTTGGAAGTACGAAATTGATTTTTAGTGCGCAGCGGCGAGCGAACACCTGTATGAACCTTAAAATTATTGAGTTCATGGAATACATGTATAGCCTCATAGCGATGCAGGTCCCACGTGTATGGAGCTTCCCATTCTGTCACCTTAAATTATGTCATGGCGAGTGTCATTTGATTTCGAAAGCGATCTACACAATTTTCTTTGGCCGCTGCCATCCAACGAAGTACTTACCACCATGTTTTTTAAGCGTTGTTTGGACAGGAATAATACGACGGAAAGTGGGTGCAGAGAAAAAAAAAAGAAAAAAAGAAAATTTATATAACATCGTTTTCACCATCCTATATTTTCTTACACGTTTTATATAATTATGAAGAAATTTCTAGAAATAGTTTTTTTACCTCATTTTCTTACTGATTCATTAAAATATATAAAAAAACGTGTCCTTACTGTAAAAATAGATCAAAAATTTTCTTATTGATTAAATCTCCTCACACGTGGAGAAGATTATATTCTAGAGCCAAAAATCAAAATCTCAAAGCACTGTAGAGGTTTCTCTAGGATTTTTGGTTCAAACCTATCTCAAAATAGAAAACAATCATATGATTTGATGGTGTAGACTCCAATCATATTAAATAATATTGCGTGTATCTAATAATATGTCAACATTTCCACTTACATTATTAGGAGTGACTCGTCCCTAAATCACGGGCACATCCCAAATCCTCCTACGTGCGCATGAAATACATGACGGTGTTCCATAAGCTCACTCTTACATAAATGGACTGTGCAACATCCAATAAAATCAACTCTATATACCACTATGTAACTACTAGGGAAAATATTAGAGCTTTTAGGTACTAATTGTCCCGGAACTATTAGTGAACTTTTAGTATCCCATGTTTAATAGATTTATTTTAGTCCCAATATTTACATTATGCAGCCCATAGTTAGAAATCATGACTTTGATATGTTTAAATAGACTTCCTTTCATACTTAAATTCAATTTTTTTTAGGGAATACTTATATTCCTTTTGATGACTAAAATGATGGCTTATTCAAACATTCATCTTGTCATCGAATCCATCATGGTTAAAGATAACAAGTTAAAGAAATTTACATGATTTTATCATCTCAAAATTAGATAAAATGTAATGGTATATAGAAATAATTACTGTTTCGATGATTTCACTTAGTCGAGGATGTTAAGATTTTAACACGCAAAATCCCCAAATACGTTGATATGCTTTGATAAGTAATGAAGAAGAGTCAATAAATACATAATAATTTAATACATATCCTCAAAATATAAGGGAAACCACAAACCATCAACTATTATTAATAATAACAACAAAAATTATTCCAATTAGGAAATCCTCACACACTTTCCAATTAGAAACAACTCACAATCTGTAATTGGAACACACTCTAATTAGGAAACTCACAATTCACAATTAAAACAATATTCTCAATTGTGTACACTTTTTAATTCAGCTACGTATCTCATATCTCACCTCTCAATAAAATATATATATAGAAAAAGACACATATTCAATAGACAACCAACCTCATAGATACGAATAGCCAAACGGTAAATACTCATCGTCTTCCACAATTTTACTTAAATTCCTCGTACCTGTTATAATAACTCCATATCTTTACGATTACCAATATAATTGCATGTCTTCTCACATTCATCGTATGATGAGGAACCCTAATAATTCTCTCCTCCCGAATCATACAAAACACACTAGGGTTGGTTTCAACATCCTTTACATTGGAAAGAGATACAACCCTTCCAATCTCCCTTTCTCACGCCATGTGGAATTCTCTTTATCTCCCCTGATTGTAGAACAACTCCCCCACTCTCTTAGGGAAAGAATTACGATCTTGCTTTTTGTCATTTAGAATCATCTTCTCTTCAAACATTTTTACTAACCCATCCACTTGGGTTTCTGAAAATATCTTATTTCCATCTTCCAACTTGACATCAACCTTTCTTTTATCATGAGTATGATTATTACCTAGAATCTTATTACCAAATTTCATTTCTACCTCAATATAACCAAACTATCGACGCTATACTTGTTTAGGAGACCCATCAAGAGTACTTCCACTCTTAATGTATCGAACAAATGTCCTATACAAGCTGCCATATTTTTTCCCTTTTACAATGATAAATGCTCCCTTAAATATCTTCCATACTCCTCTAGCAAATTGAGAGCTATGACCAATATCATCCAACTTTCCCAAATACAATATATTTTCCCTCAAGCTTGGAATGTGTCACATTCATCAAAAATAATTTGTTACCCAAATTAATCACGATAGGCATGTCTCCCATGCCAACAACACTTGATGTGTCACCATTTCCGATCTTCACTGGTCCCAAAATTTTTGTTTTTTGGGTAATGAAGAGCTCTCTATGTGATGTTGCATGAAAGGAAGCTCCAGAATCCACAATCCAAATTGAATTATCTGTCATACGAAAGTACCCATCATTACAAAAAATAATAAGTACCAAGTTATTTCCATGATCAATAGAATTGACATCTTTATTTTGTTGTTCTTGGTCCTTCTCCTTGTCATGTTGCATATCCCATGTTAATTTTTTGCAATACCTTTTTATGTGACCAACTTGTTACAATAAAAGCACCTTACCATCTTTCTTCGCTTGAACCCACTCTGGCTCTCCTCAGAATCAAGGCTTGCTCCCCTGAAGATGAAGTTGATATTGCTGACTTTCTTTTTAGCTCCTCTGACAAGAGTGATGTAGTAACAAAATTTAAGTCAAGTTTAGAAACATGACTCAAACTCATAATTAAATTATCTCATGAGTCTGGCATTGAACAGAGAAGTAAGGTAGCTTGTTCTTCCTCATCAACCTTTACACTTGTTCCCAACAGGTCATTTATCAAGCTATTAAAGACATTTTAATGTTCATGAATATAAGTTTCATCCTTCATCTTCAAATTATACATATGCCTCCTTAGAAAAATCTTACTTGCAAATGATTTGTTTTCATATATTTTATGAAGACTATCCCACAAAGCATTTGCCGCTGTATCAATAGTATGTACATTGAGTAACACCTTATCATCCAAGGCCAATAAAATATCAGCCTTAGCAATCTCATCTTTTTCAGTAAATTGTGTATGTGTCGTACCTTCTCGTTTCTCATCTTTGCCTTTAGGAGCAATATCACAACCATCTTTTACCAATATGAAATGAATCTTCATTTTCCATATAGGAAAATTACCTCCATCAAATTTAGGAAGTAGAGATTTGGTTGTACTCTTCTCAACCATCTTGTTAAAAGCAAACAAGAAATTCAATCTTCTCCACAAATCTTTGAAACTACTTGTTAGGATTATAACACAAAATTTTCGAACACCTTGATATACTTTGACAAGTAATGAATTAGAGTCAATAAATATATAATAATTTAATGTGGAACCTCAAAATATAAGGGAAACCACAAACCATTTACAATTGTCAATAATAAGTACACAAATTATTCCATTTGAGAAATTTTCGCACACTCCCCAATTGGAAACAATTCACAATCTCTAACTAGAACACACTTCGATTAGGAAACTTACAATTCACAATTAAAACAACACTTTCAACTGTGTACTCTTTAATTCAACTATGTATCTCATATCTTACCTCACAATACAATTACACACACACACATAGATATATATATATATATATATAGAAAAAGACACATACTCAATAGACAACCAACCTCGTAGATACGAACAGCCAAATACTAAATACTCCTCGTCTTCCACAATTTATTCAAATTCCTCGTACCTTTTAGAATAACTCCATGTCTTTACGATTCCCCATGTAGTTGAATGTCTTCTTACATTCATCATATAATGAGGGACCCTAACAAAGGAAGTATGAATCATTTTCTCCCATTATCTTCATGGTCAGAAAAATAGATATGATATGAACACATGCTTTAGTGGCATGTGATAAATGATCAAGTAAGAAAATAATAGGCCGTCATCGACTAAGAAAAGACTAATCATGATATCCATCATTAAATATGATTTTTATGGGGAGCCTTCTTATAGCGGAGAGAACTAATTAAAAGAAAAACTAAAGCAATTATATCGAACTAATCCTAAGCACCCCCAAAATAAGATTGATAATGGATAAATGATAAGCAAAAGTAAAAATCAAGGAACAACAACTGACAAAAGAAGTCTAAATTAGGTAAAGACTTTTGCCTTGGCGAACTAGTCAAACCATATAAGAACTTCAATAATTTAGAATTTACTCACTTTACACTTCTAAATTGATCTTGTTAAATAAGAATGTTAAGTGATTATACATGTAAAATAGTCACAATAAATTAAGTAAAATGCACAAAAGTAAGAGGGAGTAGAGAAATGATACAAGACATACAAAAGTTTTTGTAGTGGTTTGGAATTCCTACTATCCCTTCCTTGTCTAAGGGAATGGTTAGACTTCTTACTATACTATGGCCAACACTTTACAATTACAAGCAAACCCATAACCAAGAAGCTTGCACCAACCTCTGAACACTAGTGGTAAACAACTATAAGATGCAAAAATCTCTCCTTATCCATGCTTTCCCAGGAGAAAACGACTTTCATTTCCTTGGAAGCACACACTCCACCTTCAGACCTTGAAGGTAAGCAAATACAGTACCTCTCCTTCACACCAAAGCCTAGAAGCTTCTCATTCCCTTCCAACACCTTGAAAGATTATAAACCAAGCTCAAAACCCTCAGCTATCCTCACTAGATCAATAGTCCAATTACTAGGTATTTATTACAATCACTCATAGATGAGAAATTGTAGGAACTAGGACTCAAATTGCCTGTTGCTAGATTCTACAAACATGCAAGTACACGTATCAATTCAGTAATATAGCAACAGATACCACAGGGAGCGTTTGCACCAAACTCAATATCATTTTGGCTTAAAATAAAAAGTGACTAAACTAATAAAGAGAAAATAAAAAATAACACTAGTAGAAAATAGCCAATCAGCAACTGCACAACCAATCGCTAAAGACAACTAATTGTATATTAACGACTGGATTTGCGACCGGGGTTGCAGAAGACGAGATTGCTAATTAGAAACAGGAAATTAATCTGGTCATAAAATAGAAACTGGAAATATCCGTATCATTTCCGTTGCATATTTTGCAACAAAATAAGTCACAAAATGCGATCGTAAATTATTTGCAATTGGCAACCTGGTTGCAAATACGGTCCCAAATTGGGTGATAAATGTGTTCGATGTTGATCGCAAATATTTGCATCTGGAGTGTCGATAAATAATAATAAAAAATTTTGTGACCAGTTGCAAGACGGTCACAAATCCATCACAAATAGTAATAAACGAAAGAAAAGTACATTTCTTTTATTTTATAAACCCTTGTTAAACATTTAAAAATCACTATAAAATGAGGTTCGGTGACCATAAAATTTAAATTGCTACATATATATTTATATAGACTTCACAAATTGTAATGAATAAAAATGGCACATCAAATACAAAAATACGTCAAATAAGATAAATATAAAGTAATTTACAATATCAACAAAGTAGGATAATCAAGTAGGAGGATCAAGTCGGTTGGGGTATGATAAAGTTGGTTTGTCAAGGCTATGACGAGAATCTATAACCATATGAAACATCTTACGAAGCATGAGCCCATCGTGTCAATCAACCTCCCATGTCCACCACTTTCTAGTACATCACTCCCTCTCATCAAATGAATCAATGAAGTGGCGATCCCTAACCTCGGATTCCTCCCTCATCCTCCATTCTCTAACCCTCAGTGTCAAATTTAATCTATTGATGAAATCTAATAATCTCTTTCTGCCGGTCCTGCTAGAAGTTCTCTAACTCCTCAATCTAGTGGACCAAACACTCATCAGGGTGAGTTGTCTTGGTGAGCAGACTAGTACCAGAGCGGCATCATCAAAGGGGCAAAAATAGAATCATGTGACTCGCATCGAGGAAGATGCCGCCTGGTACCTAGCCAGTATGAGTGCAATAAAATGTTTTTAACTTAGTTGAAAACCAATATTGAAGAGCAAATTACTAAACTAGGAATGATCTTCATGTAAAACTAATTCCATAAAATTAGAATCATTTACATGTAAAACAATTTTAACAAAAGTGAAATCATTAATTTTATTTAAAACTAAAACATAGGCTTAGTTAAATTGTCTATACTTTCATCCATAAATTGCTATTTGTTTTAGAGCAAACGAAACCACAAAATATAAAAATTAATCTCTCTCTTTCTTTACATGTCAATATTTGTTCCTTAATTTGATCACAAATAGACAATTTCATTGATCTTGATTTTTTGAATGATCTAAATCTTAAAAGAAAATTGTTCCATGTTTCATAACACTCAACATGCGAAATGAGCCTAAGTTAAAAAGGGGGCTAAGATTTCAAGCGAAATTCAGGCACACGCTATAACTAGAACATTTGAAAACTTTCACAACTTGTCTAAATTTCATAATTTATAAAGCTAAACGTAGAACATTCTAAAATTTTTATTTCCACACACTGTAACATTCAGAGGTGTTCCATCTCACTTACATCATATTATAGATTATTTACAACACAATTTTACATTCTTCAGGCTATTAGTTTGTCTGGTTTTCACATGGTCCCTTCTTATGCAACATAAAACATTCATAGAAGTCCCTCTAAACAATGTTTCTTCTTTGCTCTGTGTACCTATACATGTAACATTGGCCCTTATACCCAAAAAATACAACACAAACCACGAAAGCAGGACAAGATACACTAAAGCAGGACAAGATTAATTTAAATAAAGTTAAATACTAATAACCACTACCTCATTCTTCTAGTCTACATAGGGACCCTTTCCTTTGTCCTTTGGGTGTGTGTGTGTTCGAACAAAACATGCCAAGGCATGGGCCCTCCTAAGTATTTCTCCTGCATTAGTCATTAACATACATAAATTATGAGTGATAATTAAATTTTAACTAAAGAATTGAACTTATGTTTATACTAGACATTTTTTGTGGACTTTTGTGCTTACTAATCTCCCAACATAGCGGGTTAAATCATCGTCCTTTTGGTCAGCCTATTCTTCTTGTTCTTCTCAGATAACACTTTAAATTTATTAGTAGCCATATGATAATGAATTAGCCTCTCCCAAATGGTTGGCTGAATCTAATTTGGTCAGCCTTCCTCTATAGAGTTTGTAAGGTCACCCATGTTCAACAACTCCAATGCTCTTATCCATCACGCATTTCATCATCCCCTTATATAATTTTGGTGAACCCTCGACGAATGCAGCTCATGTCCGTGGTTCATCCTTAGGCCTCCATGTATATGAGGGTGAGCCACTTGATCAACATCATGGCCCAAAGGAGCTGTAGGAACATGGTCATTCAACGACACGAAATCGAGCTCATCCACGAGCCTATATCATCGAATACTACTACCCCTACCACGTGATCAGAACCAGACAATCCCGGCCCATGACATGGCCAATGACCACAAACCATATCTATAACTTCCCAGATTGCATATTATTGAATTGACATGTAGTTTGCAACAAAAAAAAATTCACAAAATCGATAGAAAATAAATTAGAATACTAATTGTCAGATTCATATTCAACTTCATATTCTCATTCTGAAGGTAGCATCTCCTCATGTCGATTTGAGGGTGGGCCATGCAAATCTTCCATATTTACTTCATCAATTATATGAAGATCGGTTAGTGATTAAGATGATGCATTAAGGTCCTTATCAAGTCAAGGACCACTTGCCATTGTACGGTCATCTTGATCCACATTGTCTGCTTCGTTGTGTGCTTGTAAGTACCTCCCTCATATTTTCATCGCAAACTCTCTCCTAGGCCCAATTTTTCAAGCTACCCATCATTGGACTTTGTCTCGATGCTTAGATGGGTAAGTCACGTAATACACTTCTTGGGCCTGAGAAGCTAGCAAAAATACATTAGGTGAGACTAATGTATTTCTATGTTTAACTTTAACTAAACCATGGGGATATACGACTCGTACTCCACTTGTCATGTCAAACCAGTGTGACTTAAACAATACAACTCCATCTCTACTCCATTGTAACAAAAATACATTGAGTAGTACCCCATAAAAATCTAAATTTTTTTCATACCACACACTACCCTTAAAATCATTTACATAATATCGTTTAAAATGTCTGACATGACAAGATGGTTATAAGCCTAAGCAAAATACATGACAATCATGACTTTTAAATCCACTTATATTGTCATCATCAATGATACAATTTGAAATGCCTAAAGAGTAACTGTTAGGTAATTTCAAAGTGCTAATCCATCGACAAACTTTACCTACATCTTGCTAGTTAACGGAGTAAATGGCTTTAGGCTTCAACAAGTGGTTCTCGTTGTTTATCAGGAAACGCCCCCTTGTTCGTACTATGGATTTAGAATTACTCCACTTAACTAACTTTGACACATCAATTACGATCATTTTTACTCATTGTTATAGCCTACAATGATGTATGCCAAAATGTAAAACCCATGACTCGGGTAAGGGTTTTATAGTCTGAACTGGTCAGTTCGACCGTTATTTAAGTCGACTTAATTTCAAAGCGCGCGTCCCGAGCCGAGGCCGGTCTTGTGTTACGAACTGTGAGAGTCATGTGTGGCCAAGTATATAATGATAATGCCAGTAAGACAACAGTGGAATGAGTTATCAAAATATATGAGAGTTTGCCAGATTTTTCTTTCTTTATTTTAATTAAATCATAGAATTATTTTTAGACCGAACAGCATATTAGGATGTGTTACATGTACTTTGGATTGGTTTTTTTATTTTTATTGCTATAAATATATACTATTTATCGTTGACAAGGTTGCTCTATTGCACATTTAGGGGAGACTCTATCCCTTTTGTTTTCAAAATTAGATATATCTTTTGAACTTTTCATTTGTTTGTTTTCTTCGTGTACATTTTTACATAGCATGGCAATGCATGTAGGACAATGTTAGAACCCAAACATCTCATCCATACTTTGTATGTTGCTTCTCCGTCTTAAGATGCATATGGTAGATTCGGTTTGGCTTAACCGAATCAAGAAGACTAGTGAATGGTTCAGTCGCCTGTGACATTTCTGGGTCAGTTCACGAGTGAACCAAAATGGGGTGTTACAGTTTTGGTATCAGAGAAAACCCTTGGTTGATTAAGATGGTTGATGTAATACAGGTCATAAGTGTATGAAAGCTACTTCAAGTTATACCGACAGGTATTTTTCTATATTAATGTTTTTGGTTTGCAAATTTACTTACTAAACATTGGTGGGAAATGGTGGTCAGATTAGAGTAAGGAGTGCCAGCTGGATGGTGAACCAAACTCGTAGGACACAGATCAAGGCCCCATCTCCTCCACTATCCAAACAGGACAGTTTCGGACATGATCACAGTGACACAACATCTAGTCAACTGAGGACTGTCATGCCACCAGCCGGTAGGACAAGAGCAGACATTTTTGGATTTGAGAGCAATGCTGATAATGCCACCAGTAGGACTTTCCACTTCAGCACCAGCATGGGTGGACACAGACACAATTGCTGAAGCACTAGAGGATACGGTAGACGTGAAAGGTACGCTCCAAATTTTAGATTTTGTGGATAACTACGAGAGTAAAGCCTTCTTGATTTAAAATTTTGAGCACGAAATTTTTATGATGGAAGATTGTAAAACTCGTAACTCGAGTCAGGGTCTTATATTCTCAAATGGTCACTTCGACCGTTATTTTAGTCAGGTTAATTTCAAAACACGTGTACTGAACCGAGGCTAGTCTTGTGTTATGAACCATGAGAGTTATGTGTGCCCAAGTATATAATGATAACGCCAGTAAGACAGTAGTAGAATGAGTTATCATAATATATAAGAGTATGCCAAATTTTTGTTTATTTATTTTAATTAAATCGTAGAATTATTGTTAGGCTGAATAATGTATTAGCACTCATTACGTGTAGTTTGGATTGGGTTTTTTATTTTTATTGCCATAAATATATACTGTTTATCATTGACATGGGTGCCCTATTGCACTTTAGTCTGTCCATTTTATTTTCAAAATTAAATATATCTTTTGAACCTTTTGTTTGTTTGTTTTCTTCATGTACTTGTTTGCATATCATGGCATGCATGTAGGACAATGTTAGAACCCAAGCATCTCATTCATGCTTTGCATGTTGCATCTTCATCTTAACACGTCGAGGGCAGATCCGGGTTGGCTTAACTGAATCAAGTATATTAGCGAATGGTTCGGTTGCCGGTTACATTTCTCAATCGGTTCACTAGTGAACCAAAATGGGGTGTTTCACAAAAAGCCTTATACACAGCTTGATACTAAAATTAAGAACACCACAAGGTAATTAAGGTGTTCATAATATAGATAGCATACATCAGTGTGTGCATATTGATGAGAGACATGTCTCACTAAGAAGCCCATATTTGGAGATATGTGAAACGTCCTCTATAGCTTAAAGTAAGTGGAATTTATAACCCTAATCTATCAAAAGAAATAATCATCTCAAAATTATTTTATAAATACCAATACCTTGCGTGAATTAAAACATGATATATCTACTAAAAAGCTGATGAATCAAACAAAATAATCCCACATTCATTTTTTTTAAAATATTCCTTTGTTTTTTATGTTTCTCTGGCAGGGGACCAACAATACTGGATGCCGGATATCCATTTAGGAGATCTGAAGTTCTGAGCTGCGTGAGTACTCAATGCCATACCATAGGGGAGTCATCGATAGTTATCACTAGACATGAGAAACATCAGCAAGAGATAACCTTAGTTGGATAAATTACTATGATTTGTTAATAAATAGTTATGATTATGTAATAATCAGCCCTTAATTATTTGAAAATAACAAATTCAAGAATGAACATTTAAACATGATATATCTACCTAAAAGCAAAGACATAACAATCATAAAATCATGCATACCGCGACTAAAATGTATTAATGGATATCTTTAAAATTAGAATGTATGTAACACCTCAATTCTCCCGCTTACGAACTGAATGAAAATGATATATTTAGGGAGCCATTTTATAACCCGTCAAATGATGGTAACTTGAAGAATGCGCAAACAAAACCCAAATACATGCAAAGATACCTAAAGTTGGGCTCAAGTAATTAGGACACTCTAATGTGTCGAAGTTACAAAAAGAGAATAAGATAACTAGAGAAAATCTGGCTAACTCTCCCCATTAACTAAGACATTGGAAAAAAACTTTCTACCTATAAATATTCACAATTTATAAAACAATCACAGAGCAATCACATTTTTTCCATTCCATGCACAACATTTCAAAGGTAGACACTTCATTCACATCACATCACAGAGCATTTTATATTATATTTTTATATTCTTTAATTTGCTTGCACATGGGCCCTTTAACCTACAGAACAAAGTCAAAAAGCTCTTCCCACCTATGTTTCTTCTTCACTATAGATACCTACATAATGTCTGGTGTGTGACCTTGTGTAGTATCCCAGTTGTGGTGATCCACACTAACCTTTTGTGTGAAGTCTTTTGTTCTATTTTTTATTATTTTTGCAAGATCCTATTTGCCGGTTGTTTATTTAGTGCTAATCCACAAGTGTTCCAACATTTGCACACTTATACCTTATTGACTATTTTTGCACAAAACTAAATGATTTTGGGTTCTTTTGCACACTAAAGGTTGAAATTCACTTCTTTCTTGTCTGCACATCAGTGCTTCAGGTACCAATGTCCTAACCGAACGCTACCCATAGTCCCAATGACTTCGATACTACAAAAGCCTTTTGAGATGTTTTTGGGCCAAGTTAGTTGCTTGCTTTTTCTTACTCAACCATAGAAAGTTTAGAATATTGTCACATTAAAATAATGTTTAACATGTCCTACGCATATGACTAATATCGTTGTGATGTATACGGTCATGTCAGCTTGTTGGGTCTCAGTGCAACGTCGGTGGTTGATGTGGTCGATGAGTTTGAGTAACCCCTGTTTATTAGACAATCTATTTTCCCAACACGCAAGCCTCATATTTTGTCAATAACGTGGTTGATGGCTTAGACTTCTATATAAATTCTTGGTAGTGACACAAGTGAGGTGTGCAAAATTAGGGTCTGACTGAAAGTTCAAGCCAATCATTTATACAATACCTTCTTAATTAAAAGTGGTGATCATGATTGATGTGATTTATTATTAACAATGTATTATTACATGGTTATTAAATTGTACTAATTTATCTTTTCATTTATCTTGATAACAATCATAAACCATCGACAATAATTCAAATTCATGCACCTTGGACACCCACAAATATGCAAGCTACGTGAAAACTATCATATGGAGACAATTCATTAAATATTTAGTTTTCAACTTGATAACCCAAGAAGATAAAGGAAAGATCTTGCCTTTAAAGCTTAACCTCTTTAATAGATCTCCAAGCTCCTCCACATTTGTTTAAAATTCCAACTAGAAAACCTTAATTTGAACCCCTTGAAGAATCACCAAATTGGCCTCATAAATAGCTTTAACGTCCTTTAATCTCCTAGAATAAAACATTGAGACCACCTTAAGTGCATCAACACAAAATGCAAATCCACTTGTAACTCTTCGATATTTGCATCCACATCAGCTCACAACAATTCAATGTCACCAAATTGGAAAATCTCGGATACTCCGATGACCCTATAAATTGCACTTGCTTTTCTCCCACAAAGAACAAATTAAAGATTAAAAGAAAAGCTTCAACTTTGAGGATGTCAATGGCCATGCAGCAGTTTCTTTGTGCCTTCATGCTTCTTCTTATTGTCCAACCCTCTATCTTTGCCTATTCTCGCAACTCATACCATGATCATAAGGTTTCTCTCTCTCTCTCTCTCTCTCTCTCTCTCTCTCTCTCTATCCCTAACCCTTTTTTTTTAATAATGAGCAATTTAAGATGTTAGATATAACACCAAGAATAAGTGTTTGTTTTTATTTCTTGTGTATCTTTGCCTATGCTCGCAACTCACAACCTGTTTGTGAGGTTGACCTCTCTCTCTCTCTCTCTCTATGCCTCTTTTTCTATAATAAATATAGAACATTAGCAATTCAAGATGTTAGCTATTTCACAAAGAAAAGTATTTATTTTATTTCTTGTTGATCTAATTTTTGTTATCACTGCAGATGTTAGTGGATCCTCCAGGTTCCATAAGTGACAAGAACAAAAACTTGAAGAGCTCCCATCCAATTCCCATTGTCGATGAAGTTTTGGAACCAGAAGACTACCCACCACCTGGCCCCAATCGTCCATTACCTCCTGGATGTTGCTAATTAAATACTGAGTATATGTCCTTTAGAATAATGAGTTATATCAAGTATTATGGTGGATGAAAAATTGTATGTTACTTGTTATGTCTCCCCTTAATAAAATTAATTCTTAGCTGTCTAATAATTACATAAGGGTACCTTGGGCCCTATTTCGTACTTACAAGATTAATTATAGGTGCTGGTATTGATTTATTTATGGAGATGTGCCACGCGAATAGGCGTCGCCGAAAGAATTTACCATTGAAAGTAATTTTTTATACTATTCAAGATTTAACGGTGATTTCTATGTTAATTCACGTTTCAACCATATTTTTAGTATAATATCTAATTTTCCCGCCACTGTGGGTTAATTTTTTAAATAAATTAGTTTGATTTCCGAATTTAAAAGAATTATTAAGCTGGTCAACGCGGACGATTGGCTAGTAAGGCAGCCCATTGGGATGCCCCCCTCCCCACAGCAGTCAATCGGTAGCCCCCATGGTGGTCTATTAGGGGAGGCCAGATTTAGCTGCCATGCAGCCGACTGCTCTCTGCGTTGGCTGACCGTGGGGCATATTATGGTTTAGGTTATTTTTTTTTAAATAATTTACTCAAACCATGGGTAATTTAGAGATTATGATACAATTTACCATTAATTTGTTAAAGAATGTAAGTCAGCCTTTAATTAAGAAGAGTGCATTAAGCCACCCATATTTGTAAATTCTTCAAATTAAAGCCCCCGATGACTACAAGCATGTGTTTCTTTCACTGAAATTCAGTGCTTGTAATTAATAATAATAAGAAATTCTACATGAAATGTCGAAAACATGTTATTATTGAGCATGTGTTTCCCTAAATTTTGAATTGTTAGTTTTAAACAATTAGAAGTTTTGTAGCTTTGCTAATAAGGCGACATAGGAGGGGCTCCGAAAAGCCCCCAAGATGTCTCAAGCAAGCTCCCCTGTGAAGCTCCCTTCTTTCTCCAAGTTCAGGTTTTCCAACCCACATTTTTAACTCTTAAATTCCCAAATTCCCGTTCCAAGTTAGAAATAACCTCTCACCACCATCATCCGAAAGTGTAAATAATAAACATGTAAACGTGATTTTTTTTATCATCCAAAACCAACACGAAAGCAATAGCAAAGACTTTATAAGTGAAGTTTTTTTTTCAATAATTTTTTCTATATATTTGATTTATCAATTTGGATATGTTTGCATTTTCTATCTTCATTATCTTCAAACAATTTCACAACAACATTTTCTTTGGTAAATTATGGTTTCATCCTTTCTAGTAATTTATCTACTTAATAACCAATATATCCTTTCTATCCCTTTAAAATTCAACACAACTGTTGTCTTGTTGTCTAAGGCTATAGATGGCATGGTTAAAATTTGGTTGATAATTTTTACTATAACCGTTTAGCTTTTTAATATCTTTTACCACAACCAAACCATTAACTAATTTTGTAAGTTTCTACTAAAACCAAGTTTTAACTCGTCGATTAAATAGTTAATATATGGTCAAATATTCACCGCTTTATATATCATAGACCCAACAGTACTCAGTTTGTTAAAAAACGCAGTTATTTAAAATACTTACACTTACATTATATAGAATTTTCAACTATTTAAGTTATGGTAATCTATTGTTATAAATTAGATTATAAGTAATAAATAATCTAAATTATTTAAATTCATCAAAGTAACATATTGACAATTAAGGCTAATATTGCAGTAGAAATGATTTTAAAGGTTATATATAACATAACTAAATAATGTCGGTAAATCATTTAACGTAGAATCTTCTATCGCTACTATTTATATTTAAAGCGAGTTCATTAAATTCACTATTTTTCTTATATAGTAAGTAAATTCTTCACTATTTTTTTTATACTTAATTTGGAATGTATTCGTAATTCAAAAAATCAAATGACGATTTAGATCCCTAAATCCAATAGGATATGTGCCAAAGTTGGCGCCAATCATAGGAGAGGAAGAGCAGAAGATGAAGAAGTTGGTAGTACTAGTGAAGCACATCAACCACCAGATTTCCTTGTGGCAATGTCCTTGGATGATGAAGTGTAAAACCCACGATTCGAGTTGGGGTTTTATATTCAGAACCGATCGGTTCGACGGTCATTTTCGAGTCGAGTATGTTTCAAAACACGTGTACCGAGCCGATGTCGGCCGCGTGAATGAGCTATGAGCAGTCATGCGTACCTAAGTATATGATGATAACATCATGAATACAGCAGAAAAAAATGAGTTATCAGAATATATGAGAGTATGCAGTCCAGTTTTTTTTTTACTACGTAGTTTGATCGTAGAAATAGTTTTAGGCCGAGTGTCGCGTTAGAACACGTTATGGGTAGTTTGGGTGGGTTGACAATTATATAGCATGTCATTTTGATTTTATGTGTTTGTTTTATTTTATGGGATTTTTCCCGATTTTTATGGATTTTTCTTTGAATTTATTTCGAGTAAATAATTATTTGACTCGAGACAGAGTCGAGTCAAGTGTTATTTACAAGTTTTCCACCGAGCCACTCTTCTTCTTCCCCCCCCCCCACGCTTTCTTCTTCCAAACCCAAGCGCCGCCCCCATTCGAGTGGCTGCCGCCGCTGCTGTCGGCGCCGCCTGGCCGCCGACCAACACCGCCTAGCCTCCCCGGGCGGTCGCTTTGCCGCCCGACTGACCCCGACCGCTGTACGCCGTCGCGACGCTAGGCATCGCCGCGCCTAGCACCACGCCTGCGAGCGTTCGTGTCACCAATTTCGGCGCCGTAAACCGTCGTCGTCGCCGTCGCCGTCCAGTGGTCGCCTCAAGCCCCTCGACCCCCCAGCGACCTTCCCCGACCAAAGCGCCAGCAATCGCCTCCCTAACCGGCCAGATTTAGCCACCCACCGCCACCGCTCTGTTTTTGCCACTTTCCGGCGAGCCACCGCCTCCGTCGGCCATGCCGATATCGTAGATGTGTCGGGCTCAGTGAGATGGTTCTGATGGTACCCTATATGGCCTCTATCTGGCCAATAGACGTCGCCGATGAATTTCGCCGAAAAACTGTCGGAAAGTCGTCGAAAAACCGCTGAACCAGTCGGAAAACCACCGGAACTTGCCCAAAAATTGGAATTGGTGGAATTTGCTATAATTCACCGGATCTTCCGCTGAGTTCATCCAGTCGAAGCCGTTCGAGCTTTGGACGCTGTCGAGCGTCTAATTCTAGGTTCGAGATGCACGAACGCCAAAACCCTATCCGTCGCCGATTGCCGACGACACGAGGTATAATTACCTCTTATCCTAATTTGATTAATTATAATTGATGATTGTTAGTACAGCATGCTAGGATTGAGTAGTATTTATGATTAATGATTGATTAATTGATAATGAGGTGATTAAACCCTGATGAGTGATAAGTGACATGATGTGATGGAGTATGAGATGAACAACTAAGTGATCTAATGAGATAGATCGAGGATGAGCATGATAAGCGGCTAGGATATAATTTATGAAAATATAATAAAATTGGCATGAATATGAGGACTTAGAATTATTAAATTAATTATTATTGAATTGCTTGATTGATGATGATTTGCCTTGTGTATTGATCATATCGGTTTGATGCATCATTTAGTTATCGGGCGTTAGTATTTAGCTTTGATGTGTAGGTACGGAGTAGGAGCTAGCCGCTTAGGCACGATGACACACTTGGAGCTTCTACCAGGTCCGTTAGGACTCACTTCTGTTTTACGCTCTTTCTATTGTCTATTTGATTATGACTTGCAGGACGAGTTAAGTGGCGTTTTATCGGATCCAACTTAACTCGGGTCATTTAGCCGAATTGTTTTCCGGATTAATAACCCTCGAGGATGAGATCCCTCAAGAATGATTTCGAAAACAAGATCCACAGCAAGTTGCCTTCGGGCCTATTTTATAAATCCCTTCCTAGGCCTATGTATATTTTTATCGAGTTTTCAGTGAGATCATAGACGGAGAAATCGACTGCACGTACCATGCAGAGGATGTCGTGACAGTCAAAGCGGGCTCTGGATTAG
>JAVDBV010076413.1:0-28512 GCA_032619315.1 Piper longum
AGTGGGGTGGCATTCTCGTAATTAAAAATTGACTCGAGTCCGACTTGAATATAAAATAATTATTATTTCAAAATAATTTTAAAAAAAATTTAAAAAATATAATAAACTATAATACACATAATAATATCAAAATAACATCAATATATGATTTTTATATATTTATGTTATAAATAGTCAATATATATTTTTATATAACCGATTCGGACCGATTCCGATTCCGATTCAGACCGATTCCTGACTGATTCAAAAAAATCGATTTTTGGCCGATTCAGACCGATTCCGATTCATTGGAAAACCGATTCCGATTCCGATTCCGATTCCGATTCCTGCAACCATGCTTGTAGCAACGACTGCCTTCGACTCAACAGGAGTGTTCTGAAACTGACTCGACTAAAAATAACGGTTGAACTGATCAATTTTGACTGTAAAACCCTAACTCAAGCTATGGGTTTTACAACACGACCTACATGCATCATCATCATCATATTCACATGACCCACTGGCCTCACATCACATGAGCAAACCACAAAGAGACCAAACCAACAGACAAGTCAACAATCTACATACGTCAATATCAATCCTTACGTGCCTCTAACCAAATATACAACACCACACTATATAGAAAACGTACATTAGAAATCAAAAGATTACCAGTTCAAACATAACTGCGAAAACATTTGCATGCTTGCAAATGGATGATGATTAATCATCCACGAAAAACTTAAGCATGAATTAGAAACTCCACATCTCCGCATCATAATCATAATATTGAATAATGACCAATAGAGCCTAATCATAATCACTAAGATAAATATGCACGCGAACCATAATACTCAATGGTAACGTGACAGTGCTAACCATGAGAAAGAATTTTGTCGACGACAACATTCCAATGGCCAATAGGACCTATCTGATCATAATTGAAATTTTCCATGGTCCGGATACACTCAATAGAGAGCATGTACATGCTACCTACATTCTGCTAACATGTACTATAACTACGTATCATAATCATAATATATTAAATATTAACCACCAAATTGAACACCATAAGTGTAACACTTTGAATCCAATTTGCTTACAATCTAGATCAAAATTGTTACAATCTATTCAAATTATGTCTAAATCGATTAATCTACAAGTCTTGAATGAGAAATGGACCGAAGCAACCCTATTGGCGTCTCGAAAACAAGACACCACTAAATTCACAATCAACACACAACAGGAAATGATGAATGGATTCGTGCAACAACCTAATAAGAAGCTATGTGCAATGAAATGACATGAATACACTCAACATGCAATAAGAACAAAAATATAAATGGATAAAATACAGGAATAAATATATCAAAATAACTACTAAAACTGAAATCCAAATGTTTTATCGAGAGACTTGATATCAAGTTTGATCTGGTCATACAAAATTGGTGATGGCACACATCATAATACATCGAATAAATATACATGAACATGCATCAAACACAAACGAAAATACAAAAGAAAATAATGTCGCACTGAAAACAAGCGTGTGTAGCAATGATTTGTCTTTCTACCAAAGCCACCCTAACACACGGGAACACAAGACCTATAAATAAATAAAAAAAAATAATCATAATATTAAAATATGTCAAATAATGTGAATATTCATCTGAACTAATGTAGGGAGTCTTGAAATACCAAAAACAAGTTAAAAATGAACCAAAAAGGTGTTGAGTCAACTCAACCAAGTTTGACCCAATCAACTTGGTTTGGGTATGCTAAAATGGTGGGATGGGTTGGCTGACTGGATACGAACACCAATACATACATGACCATGGGGTTGATGGGCCGGTGAACAGGGCTCAAACAAATGGACACGGTCATGGGTAGGGGGACATCGATAGGGCTAGGTAGGCTAGGGTTGGCCTTGGCCCCAACCAGTAGAGGCGATCGAGGCAATGGAGATGGTGGTTGAGGTCGACGGAGTCCCGCTAGGAAATAGCTAGTGATGTCGCCAGTGACAGACGTAACCACAATGAGGGTTGGGGTTGGTCTTAAAAGCCATGGTGATGGCAAGTTGTATGGGCAGTCGACCTTGCTGGAGGTAAGTTGTCGGCACCGAAAAGTGGTTCGAAAGGTGGCGGCAGCATGGATAACATGCAAACAAAATGCTTGTACTGCCAGTGTGGTAGTACAGGCACCAATGGTGTGCTCTAGTCAATAGTCGATTGTGAGGAGGTCATGATGCTGGTACTCTAGTGGCCGGAAACTCGCCGGTGGTGCTAGCATAAAACTGGTCCAAAAATGTGGGAGAGATCGAGAATAATAGGAGGAAGCTAGGGCTAACATGGCCAAACCAGATCTTGCCATGAACCACAATCTGGGAGTCCGATAACTCATGGGCCTAATGTGGTTCCCCTTGGGTATATACAATATATATATGGTCGAAAAATTCGGACCGACACCGAAAAAACTAGAAACTAAATCAAAGCCTAATTGAGACTCTACAAATGGAAACCGAGACAAGGAAGCTAAATGAGCCTTAAAACCTTAAACTCAATCATGTGAAGATCTGAGAATCAAATCAAACTGGGCCCACAGGGGCAATCCACGTGTCCAAAATCTCTAAAATGCATGCAAAAGAGATACCGTGAAAAAATTTAAACAAATACTAAATGTTGCATAACATGCTCATACAGTCATATGAGCCACATACTTATGATCTAAAAACTGAACCAACTCAAGAATGGTCCGAACCGGGTATAGCAAAAAGCAGGTAAAACCCTAATCCGAAGCTAGAGTTTGACAACAGGAGGGTATCTATCGGGCCCCTCAGTGAGCATCAAGCTCCCATCCATCATGAGTAAATAGAAAATTTAAAAATCATATAAATGGTATAAGGCCGAAGAAGAGGCTGATAAATAGTATTTGAATGATTTTTTAGCTGGATCTCATCTTTCAAAAACACATCAAGAAACTTAATCTTGAAGTTTTATTATTCCAAAAAAATTGATAAGATGACCAGTAAGTAATAAGATGTAATAAAGCGTCACTAACTACGTCTTACGACATAAAAATAAAACTACGATCAAACCAAACAACAGATCAAGCAGAGAGAAGTCCTTATGGATCCATGAACAAAACTCCATGTCCTACTCAAGCCCTCTATGATGAATGTGTACAATGACATGAAAAAAATCTTAAATGTAGCAAGATGACATGGAATGCAGAAAAATAGGAAATTAAACATCACATCACACTCATCATTTCATACTAAGCATCATCATCTAAGTGCATAAGATTTTTTAAAAAAAATGTAGATAATGAGACAAAATATCAATTCATTATGAAATAACTTGGGGGATTCTATCCATGCAGTTAAGGTTAACAAAAGATATTAGAATGCCCATGAGACTTGGGGCAATTTATCTGAGATACTTGAGACGTTAATTAAGAATAAGATCTCGGTAAAACTATAAAAGATAACTTAAAATGTCAGGTTAATTATTTAAACTTAACCCCAACAACTTTGAATATGTAGAAGTTGAATAATATTGGATTATATAGATCCGCAAGCTCTAACAAAGCTACTTGAAATGTCGACTCCCAAACATATGCTCATGAATTCAAAATTACCATTATTAAAATAATCCTATATTATTTAATTAATTGAGATAATTAAGTTAATTATCATTTAACTTAATATTTTCACACTGTAAACATTTCACATCCAATTACTAGTAAATATAATATTATTTTGAATAATTAATCAATCCAGCACGAAAAATAAAGTCGCCTAAAGGACCAAAAATTTCAATTAATTATCTTTTAGGGGAAAGGAAAGAGAAGGAGGAAGAGGAGGAGAAGGGAGGGGGAGAGGAGAGAGAGAGAGAGAGAGAGAGAGAGAAAGAGAGAGAGATCGGGAAGGAGAGGAGGAGGAGGGCTCACCATGAGAGAGGGGAAAGAAAGAGAAAAGAAAGGGGGAAAGGAGAAAAAAGAAAAGAAGAAAAAAAAGGAAAAAAAAGAAAAATAAAAGGGAAAGAAAAGATAAGAAGGAAAGAAAAATACGGTGATAAAGGCAAAAAAAAACCGGAAAGTACACCAAAATATCACATAACACAACTCTAAGTACCACGCAACACAATTCTAAGCTACACTAAACAATCAAAACAGCACAGGCATCAATTCAACAATTGAGGCCAACTAAATAACTCAACAACAAATGTGCCTAGTGTTCAAGCCTAATAAATAAAAATCTTCCTTACACCAGACGGATCAAATCATACCAACCACAAACTATTGGCATCAAGCTAAAAACAAACTAAACAAACTAAACGTAAAACACAAGGCCAATAGGTCAGATTGTATACATTCTTATTTTACTTTTTCATACATTGAAAGTTTTCAAGATTAGAAGTAGGTTTCAAACTTGGTGAAACTATGAAAGGCCTCATATAAGCAGGGAAGAGGCAGAAGAATCCGCAGAGGGGAGGGGGTGCGCGTGCAGATGCAGCAGTGATTACAAAAAAAAAAAAAAAAAAGGATCAACCTTATGCTTATCTTTCTTTAATGTTTTTATACAGAAAGAGTAAAAGTAAAAGTGCCTGAGTTTTATTTTTATTTTTCAAACATTTTACCACACAAATAACGTAATATTCAACTCAGCTACAGCTCCCAACAAAGGATACCCGCTTCCCTTGTACATAGTTAAACAATCTAAAAGTAACGGCATCTGAAAAATCCCAAGACAAAATTATGAAATAATTTTTTTTTGTGATCATAGCATCTTAAAATTACTCAGAAATCAAAAGCAATATACTAGTGACAATATAAAGAACGATAATTTTGTTCAAACGATAAAGCAGATACGAATCCTACATTAATAACAATCACGGCAGACACTAATCCAACACAACATTAATCATGAAACGGCTTTGGAGGAAAACAAAAAACAAAAATACAAACATGAAATGGGTTCAACCACATGAATTGCGCACGAGAAAAAACTAGTGACTAATTGTTTCTACTTTGTGCAATAACCACCACTTTATGATAGCTGCAATTCCCTTGTTCATTTGAAATACAAATATTCTTTCGCCATGTCCTTCACATTTTCTCCACTAAGAGGCCTATACTTCACCCTGCCCATGCAAATAGGAGAAGCTGGAACTCAGAAAACGTGATAGAGAGGTGTCGTTAACTGTTAAATAAGGGCATGATAGACATCGAACGGGAGATTTGCAGGGCTAGTACATAATAAGTCAGTCTCTTCCACTTGGATCCTTCCGCCAGTTGGGAAGTGGGACTTGGACGCTGGTACTCAAATAACATGTCCCTCGTTGCAACGAATCTCAGTGACTTCACGAAAACGATGCTGAACGTTCTTAGAAGACGTCAATGCAAACTCCTGTTGAACTTAAAAACCAGGCTGGATCAATCTTATATGAAGTGACAACTTATTCCAGCTCAATTATCTTGCACCAATCCCTATTCACCCAGTTCCTGTTAAAGCTTGTGGACAAAATTTGCTGTCTTTAAATCCAGTGTGCATGAATCATAAGAAGCTTGTTCCAAGGTACAGATCATTTAAATTAGTTAGGATTTGAGCACGAGTTGTCCCAATTTGATGAGCGATCTCCAGTTGCTCCTCCAATGACAAAAACTCGTACCTGATTGAAACACGAAAAATTGAAAGTTTTTAGGATGCATCTATAAAATAAAAAAAAATTTAAAAAAAAAAACCTTCACTATCAAGTAGTTACAAAATGTAGGGTTAGTTAAGAAAAACTATGTTCCAATTGTCATTTGCATGAGTTGAAGGCCAGGAAGGGGCCAAGTACGAAGAGAGACAAGTCCTGTTTGAGAAAACATCAGTGTTCCAGTCTTGCTATTAAAAACCTATGAATTTACAAGAAATACCTACTTCGTGTAGGATGTAAAAACATGTAAAAATTTTGACATAAAAACATGGTAAGCACTTGAAAGAGTAGTCTGATGATTAACAGTGAAAAGTGCAACTAACCTACATCAAGAAGTGGAGAGAAAGCATGGCAAATAAGATCTACAAGTACTGAGGCAAAGTAGTATTAGATATAGAAGCCAGCTACTATATATCACAACAAAACACTAAGAACCAAATTCTAACAGGCCAATTCGAAGGAAGCTCATTTGGCAGCTTTCGGAGACAGAACTTGCTGAACTCCTGATGTAGCTTCATGGCAAAGACCCGCTTATCCAGACAACGCAAAATGAAGACCATTAACCATGTTATTACATTCCAAATAAAAATAAATATAAAATAAAATAAAATAAAAAGAAGAAAGACCAAAGTATGCTTCTAAACAGCATAGCAGAAGCTAAATTTAAAGGGAAGAAAAATGAGACACAAACTAAATTTAAATTAAAAGAAAAAATTGTAAGGATCAACTTACTGCTCAAGTAGCTCAAAATCAACTATATTGTCAGGGCCAGGCCGATGAGCTTTTCCATTGGCACGGAACTGTCTGTAAGCTTTTGGATTAAGACCACACACATGAGGAACAGTATCAACCAGCTTCTTCTGAAGTGTTTGGAGCCTTCGGAATGTAAGTTCATCTAGTGGTGCAATGAACCCAAGACTGCCATCCAGGGTGCCAAACACAAGGGCAAAGCGATTGCTTTTATCAGAAGCTGACACTGTTGTACTACCAGGAGAAACAGAAAGCATAGGCAGTCGCAAGAATTTTGTAATGTGCACTCCAGCATGAAACTCAGCCATGGATAGAAGTTTTTGTCCTTTCCAATGCGTTTTTGGCTTATAGTAAAAGATCTGTTAGATGAAAGCACAATATCAAATAACCTAAACAACAGATCTAATCTGAGTTAAATAGGAATTCACTTCCGTTATCATCAATATTGACTGAAATATTTACATTACAAACGGATATTGATGAGGATCTTCAAAAGGTTAAAAACAACAGATATGTCTGCCAGAATGCCAACATGGGAAGGAAACCGAAATCCTCATGCACCCGCAAATATAGAATGCATAGCAACTTAATCTCAAACAACTTGATTCGTCAATGATACATCACAAAATAAAATCCTAACAAAAATTACCTTAATTCCATTTGACCGACATCAATTACCAGAAACTTAAAATAACTTCACCACAAGTGAAAAAACTTGTGTCAATTTTTCTATACAACAGCTCAAAGGCTTACCATCATAGGATTGCATCAAGGGATAATGCATGAAACAGTTAGTAAAGCCTTAATTTTTGCTTCACCTTGGTGCCTTCATCGACCCACATCGTCTTCATCTACATTTATTGGAAATTCTTAACACGATAGTTTCTGTCCAACATCACCATCCAACTCCACCACCTATCTCCCATAGATCCACAGTACAAAAAAAAACGAAATATAAAAATCTTCCTTCACAGTCAAGCACAACGATGTGAGCATACTCCAGTTTAAAACTAAAAACTGACCAAACCAACCCCGATAACAGAGTAGTTCTGGTTCCAACAAATTGGAATGGTTTTCGGTTACAGCTGTGCGAAGGAACTAGGGGATAACAGTATCAATTCTGGGCCAACTCCGAGCAAAATCTGACCAAATACCCTGAACTTGGTATAAAAAAAAACCCTAATCGTAACCACTTGGCTCTCTCCCTACTTCACCACTGCTCTGCCTTCTCTCTGCCACTCCGCCCTCACACCCCACCAATTGCCATCTGCAGCTCCACCATCCCCGTCTGCCGATACCCGACCACAATATACAATTCGTCGCCTACCATCAGACATCATTCTCTCCTTCGTCGCCGGCTCTCCCCGAGTCTTCTTATCTGATATCTTCACAAGGCAAAAGCAAACATCAAGACCCAAGCTTTATTTTCTGGTTCATCTGCTTTGATTTTGATGCCCCCACCTTCTCATGGTTTGCGTTTTTTGTTGTAATTGTTGTCATTAATTAATGGGGTTTGATGATGAGTGGTGTGCGTTGGTGTGTTCTTGATTAGTTAATTGATTGTTTTTATGGCTTGGATTGTAAATTATTGTAGTGTGTTGAATTATTTGATTATTTGCAGCTCTCGTTTTTTTCAAAGGAAGCTTTGTTTGATAGTCTTTAAAATCTGCTTTTTTACTAAGGTCGTTTTCAACCAAAAGCAACTGGACCTTTCAGTTCAGTTTGGGTCAAAATATAGTTCAGTTTGGTTCCAAATTCCCAGAACCAAACAACAGTCTGACTGAATGTTCACCCCTGCCATCAGCCCATCTTGTGCCACCATAGGAACCTGCCCCACCCTATCCGCCTACACCTTCTGCAACTACTGCAGAAAAGCAACAAAAAATGTTCATCTTTGTTCCACTTTCTTGCTGTGTCTTCGCGCCAGCCATCACCCCCTTGCTTCTTCCTCAGCAGCAACTAGAATCCATAGCGTCGACTTGTCGTATTGGGGAACCACAGAAATAATACACATGACTTCATGTGGAAGAAACACTACTCAGGAAAACAGTGACCGCTCAGGTCTGCTAGGGAATTCAAGCATTTGGGACAGTTCAAATTTATCCTGTTAAGGAAATTTCTTTCAGCTCAATTTAAAATTACTCTCCACATATTGGTCAGGATTAGCTCCTGGTTTATTATTCACATAGTAGGCGGTTCACTTCTAATTTGGTTCATAAGGGCATGTGTTTGGTTCATTAAATGGATTTTAAAGAAATCAATAGATATTCACAAAATATTAGGGACTGATCAGACGAAGGTGATGGAAAATTTCAAACAAATAAGAAACATTGATAATTTTTTCTAAAGCACGAGCATTGTTAATGGTTAATGGTCCCTATTAAATATACATGGTTGGGCACTAATTGTCGAAGGGAGACTAAGTTGATGGAAAATTTCGAACAAATAAGAAACATTGATAATTTTTTCTAAAGCATTTAAGATTTTTCAACGATTTTAAGGAGACTCAAGTCTCTCATCATGAAAGTTCCTGGACTTCAAAAAATGGATTGAAAAGAAATGTTCGAAACTTTATTTTTTATTTAGTAAACATAAAGTTTGAACGATTATTTATCATCAAATAGTTAATAACTAAATTTCACAAATGTGGTGCAATAGTAGGGTTCCCCCTATTTATCGCAATCCAGAACCTTATTATGTAACCCATAAGCAGTGTGTAGTAAATTTAGCAAATCTACATGACCTCAAACCATAAATGAGTTTTCAAAGGCCTTATACTATTATCGAACCATGAAATATACAAATGGAGCTGCACACTTGTCTCTCACTATGTAAGAAGTAACATAACCTATATATTAGGCATATATTACTTAATCGTAAAAATAAAGAAGCTATGTCTTAGCTACTCTCAGGCTTACCTCAAGGGGAGTGATGAGAGATATTCATGTATTGAAAAGGTCTTATCTATGGTTTTAAAAATGGTTATGATCAATTAGGTTGTTAGAGATGATCTCGGTTTCATTATGTATTTGAATTTCAAAATTCTTGTACTTCAATCTATACAATAACATGCAATGTAATCATTATGACTTAATTCTCTCCTTTATGAATATTTACATTTATGTTTGACTATTCTCTCCTTCACTTCCTCACCCTGTCCATATCACTTCCAACATTCCATTCGTGTTACCATTCCATGAATATTAAGCTCTTTAGAACTCAAGGTCAATTTTTCTAGGTAGGGAGTAGAAGCCAGCTATGTAATATTATGCATATATATTAAGATTATTATAAGAAAAAGATGGTGCATAAATTATGCCTATTAGTAGGAATTGCCAATTTAAATGTTAGTTTTTCGGTAATACTAGTATTTTATTAAATACTTTCATTGTTAATGATGTCATTTCCATCTCAATATAACTGAAATAGTTCTTGAAAAATTAATAAATGAAAAATTGGGGCCTTCTAAAGAAGGGATAAAGGGGATCACAAAGATGACTAAAGTTAGTGAAAACGGTCTATAAAAAGGAACCTGAACATTCTTTTGATCGTCCGACACAACAAGACTCAAGGTGCTTCCATCAATCAAGAACTCTGTTGCATAGCAATCAAGATACCCAAAATCCTTTGCCAGTAGACTTAACTGGGCTCCCTGTTCCTTCCAATTGAGAAAATAGATACTTTTGTGAATATCACCAAGAAGAATAAAGTTTTTAACCTGTACCATAAGACAATCAAATTGTTAAAGCAAGATCAGTAAATAATGTCTACCATACATTAGAACATAAACAAAACCTTAAGATAGAAGATTAAGAGATCGACTTCAAACTTCCTTGCAAAAGACTCAGTTTTTACAAAAAAGTACTCCATATGAAGGTACTTACAATATTTAAGCTCACAGCATGTAATGGTGGAGCATCATAAAATGCAACACCAGTCAACTCACTGCCAGTCCATTTATGCAATATAATCTTAGGACCAGATGCAATCAATAAATGACCTTGGAGAGAAGCTAATGCAGATATGGCACCCTTCAGCTCCTTAGAGTAAACTTCTGAAATCTAGTACCCCCCGACAATGGCGTAAACAGTTAGCAAACTCATTTATGAGATGTAACGAGTTAATGTTAAATAAGTTGTAAACAGTATGGTACATACCAAACTTTCGGATTCATCACCGTTCTTCCCTATGGAATATAACAGAACCCGTCCTCTTGCTGCCACATCCTCTCCTTGCACATAAGCAGTTCCAATAGCCATCAGAGTTTCATTTTCTGTGGTAGTAGTGTTCTACAGAGAGATAACATAACATCTGTCATTAGAAAATAGACAATTCTTCTAAGATGAGGATCTAATAAATCTTAAGGTCAGCCAAAAGAGAATCCTAATTATGTATAACTTACAAGGAGAGTCACCATGCGCACAGTCAGAGCATTTTCAGATCCTTGCATTGGTATTGTTGCCTTTATTTCCCACGGGCCACCAGATTTCTGTGGCTCTAAAATCCGAACTTCAAATTCATCTACAGTATAGGTCCTATGTAGATCATCAGAACTTATGTTATCTTGCTCATAGGGATGAGTGACTTCATGGTCAGCCAGGGATGAAACAACTTGACTGAGAGGCTTAACAACCTATCAACAGGAAATTTCAGCTTAGCACTTCACCACTTGAAGTACATAGTAGTGTAACCAGGCCAAAAGAAACTCACAGGAAATGATATAATTATGGGATAAAGATTCTTCTCTGCATAGTAAGTGACCTGGTGGGGAGTGCCTTTGAGAGGTATCTGATCAATTTCAGCAATTTAAAGATCCTTCTTTAAAAGTGTATACTCAAATGTACACATGTATAAAGATAATATCAGATGTGTCAGCAAACCTTTTGAACTGGCCAATAATTATCATAATTTGCTGCTGATGGCACTTGGCATATTTTCAACAAACCCTAAAAAAGGCATGTAAACATAGTTTAAGAAGAAATTTCCTGAATAAACTAATGTAAAGAGATTTACAATTGTACCTGAGAAGTGACATATATAAGGCCATGATTACAATTCACATTATGAAGGACCGTAAATGCCACTATGGGCCCATCACTTAGCTGCAGGAAAAGGCATAAGACTGTCATGCATGCATCTACTTTAAATAGTAAAAAGTGCTTCCATAATATTGCAGTAACTAAATTTCTATTTTTTCACTTATGTCTATGATAAAATCACACTATATTTAACATCCTTAAATTCCATAGTTTGCAATTGAAGGCTGACAAAAAACTTAACTTCCATACCTGTGGATGGACTCGAAAGCGTTCCCTGCAGAGCATAAGCCAAGCGGGTTTTGATCCAGAAAAAAACAAACCCTGATAACCCCCAATATTATTAAATATGGTCATCCGTGGGCCAGAGTTCACTGAATGCCCTTCCTTCATTGGTGACTCCAATGTGATACGGGCAAATCTCAAATTCCTAAGTCTAGAAGAATTTATACTATTAAGGTCATGAGAAACTTGCAGAGGAATTTCTTCTTCACTTTTGGGCACAATCTCTTGACCATCGTATACATAGGCATGATAGCAAAGCATAGTCCCATCGCTTAACAAGCCAAAAAGGAAGGGCCGGGTATGTGGACCAGACCACCTGTACATAGTCAGCTCCACAACTTTTACACTAGTAATAGACTCTTTCTTTACTTGGCCATATCGCTCTCCAGAACTAGATTTAATCTCACCATGATCAAGAATCGGACCTTTTATGAGACTATCCATGATGTAAGCCTTTCCAGACACAAATTTATCGACAGAATACACACATTTGAAGCTAGGAACCTCAAAAATATCAAGCCTCCCACTGTCATAACATACCAGACAGTATATGTCACTTTGATCTTGCAATCCATCTGTACCATCAATTGCCTCAGCCGACAATCCAGTAGAAAGCCATGCATCTGGACTTGTTTTACGTAGCCATGGTTCTGGTCCTCGATCGTGATAAAGTGTACAGGAAGCAATTGTTTCTTTAGTGTAATCAAAAACACCAGGAACACTAACAGAAACAGTAAAAGTAGCTGAATCTGCAATAACAGAAATAAAAGCCGATAATGAAATTGTAACCAGAAATTTACAAAGTGAAATGCTAGGCACACATAATACCATGAAGTGCTACAAACTGTGCGTAACCAAAAGATATGAGTTGTTAAAATATTAAAATGAAAATCCCCATCCACAAAAATGCATGAAAAATAAATAAAAATTTCCAATGTAAAACATACATCTTTTACATGCAATCCCAATGATTAATCAACATAAAAGTAATCTCTACCTCCCACAAGAAGTTGGATACTGCCATCAGACATTCTTAGCAATACATAGGGATCCGCAATATAGGCTGAGGATACAGCTATACTCTCAGAACTTGAACTTAATTCAGAATTGGGAGCACCAAGGCTCAAATCCTGAGTCATGTAAGAGCCGTCAAGAATGCGAGCACCATGTGCAAAGACTTGAACAACCCTGCGCCTGGAGAACAATTAATCCAAATTAATTGTTTGTATAAATGGCAGCTGGCCTAAATGTTAAAGGAAACGCAAACACCATATGCAAACAACTATAAATAGTACTTGAACATTTTTAGATAAGAACTATTTCAACCTGCCAAACAAATTTCCAGCAGCAATTGTACTGCCCTGAACATAATAATCTACAGTTTCAGTTACTTCTCCCAGAAGCTCGCCGGTCTCCAAAACCTAAATATTATAGAAGAAGACCAACTAAGAGGAACGGATTGATAATAGGGTAACACACGTAATGATTATAGAAAATAACAAGTCAAATTTATCTTCACAAACTAATCTTTATCACTAATTAGCTTTTGAATTTACACGAGCTATAAGGTGGAATTGCAAGTCAATATTTTAATCCTCTATGATGATGAACCGTACCATTGTCCGAGACTCTATGCTTATAATCAGGTAAGCATGATATTCATCCTCTTCCAACATGGCTTTTAATGAATCAGCACTAAGACTGCGTGAATTTTTATAATAAACAGTCCAAATTCCTTTGCAGCCAGGTAGCTCCACCTGGATCAATGTATTTATCATGTCCAGCAACTAAACAATTTGATGATATAGCACCAGGAAGTAGTGAAAAATGCAAGTATGAGCAACTCAATCAATCTTCATTTTGATCCACAAACTTAAATGCAAAAGGCATCTCTAGAGAATGCAAGAGTGCAAAGAAAAGGACTAAACTGGTGCACCTCAGTAATCAATTCTGGTCGGATTGATCGCTGGAGTACACATAAAGAACCAGTTTTACCATGGCCTGAGCAGCAAACCTAAAACCAATATCAAAGAAACTGTATTAAAATGAAAGGTTCATTTATACTAAATCAATTTCAGAACATTTTTAAGATCTTTGACACTGAGGTATATGATAACAATGATGTTAACGCTCAATATGACCCTCCCCTCCTCAAGAGTTTTGCCAGGAAGGGTATCCAACGTCATTTTTAAATTCGTATTTTCATGGGTTTAGATCATTGATTTCAATGCAAATCATTTGATGAAGTAAATTACATGCTACAATCCCTTTTTTAGCAGGGAAAAAATTTTGAATAAAGCTCATCCACAGAGAAGTGGAAAGAACTATCCAACAAAATAAGAAGGTGAGTGAAGTCTTATAATTGAGCACCAGTGGATGTCATACACTGAAACAAAGATCAAAACATGAGTAAAAACTAGGGTAAGACTGAAATTTTCCTATTTGCATCAGTCAGAATCCACCAATGCTCGTACACTGCCAATCCTAAGCCCAGATGAAGGAGGTTAGGAATTGTATCTAGCTGTCAACAGATAACCATTTATGATCACGTGAATCCTAGATAACAATCCATGCTCACATGAATCTCCTGTCAGGAGAAGTGCTTGAAGACGAAGATAATAGTGGAGCACATCAGTGTAATTCATTAAACCATGCAACCTTATCCTAGCGATGGATGAATTATCTCCTTATGCTAATCATGGAGGATTAGCTCCAGGAGCACTGATGAACAATCCAAGCAAGAAGAATTATTACACAAAAGGGGAGTTATAATTAAGACGAATCATAGAGAAACAATAAAGACAATCAAGCAAATTATTTCCCCAAGTCATAAACCTATTCTACAATGACGACTTGAAGCCGTATTAAGGAACTAATAGTGAAGTCCTAATTCTAGTAATGACTTGATCAAGAATACTCCTAAAATAAGAATTCTAAATATAAGATTCCTAACTTAACAAAAATAAGAAACAATATGAAAAAAAACTCTTCAAAGTTCGCATTCTCGTATATTGGTTTCAAAGCTCATGAGAAGACTATGGCATTCAAGTGGGACAAGCAATTCTTTGTCTCCCAAGAGGTTCCTCTCGGGACCCTTCCGAGACCGAGAACTTGTCAGAAAATTGCTGAGATCTGGCAAGATTATAAACCATTATATTGATGTTTCATGGTCAAAATGGACTAACACTTTTTAGAACTATTTGATCTTCATATTTCTGTTTTTTTTTATACTTAAGGGCAAAAACTTGATCACACATCAACTAGACTTTTGCAAAACTGTACGTTGAACAACTAAAATTAAATCGCAGCAATGACATAAAAGGTTGCAAAATGATGATTAAGATACGTGTAGAGATTAATCGTGATCTAATTACAGCCTTTATGATTTTGTGTGCAGCTTGTTGTAGCTGGGTTTGTTATGGCTATTATGAGCTGTTAGGAGATTGTTACATGAAATCCTAGAGATTTCGTGTATCTACGTAATCCTTATTAAAATATTATGTAATCTTGTATATATAGCGTTCGTCACCACCAATAGAATGATCGAGACTTTTCTCCATCTTTTATTTTCTTCTACATGGAATCAGAGCCAAATCGATCTGAAGGGCCTCTATTGTTCCAAGTTCCTTCGAAGGGAGGGATGCATGATGACAGATTACTTGCCTCCCTCCCCTCCCACACTTGTTTTACTTGTCCTTGCACCTCTCCCCCACCCTTCTTTGTCCATGTCGCTTTTGTGGCCTTTAGTATTCGGTTGCCATTTAATGTTTCCCTTCTACTTGTGTTTGCTACTCCAATTTTTATTTGTGAATTTCTTCCTCGAGCATTAATTTTATTTCCCTTTTAAGCTTTGTGTTTATGACACTTTTACGGTCCCATGTGAGGGATTTGATTGTGTCCCATCACATTTGAGGGATTTATTGTGTCCTTTAATAGGGACCTTGTTAGTGTTCAAAGGGGAGTTCGTTGCTGCCTCAAAGGGTTTATTTGTGTCCCTTACGGATTTCTTTTTTGTCTAAATTTAATTGTTGAGTCGATTTTCTGCCCTCTTATTGGATTGTGTTTGTCTACACTCTTTCAGTCAAGCAGATACCCGCTTGAAGGGGAGATGCAGATGTTATTTGACTTGAGGAGAAGTTGGTTAAAAGATGATGTTAAAAGATTATGCAGTGTCAAAGGATGCATTATTGATCAAGTATATTCTTTTATGATGAAAGACCTTACATCATGTTCATGTTCAAGTTCCAGATTGAATGAATCTACAATCTACAACTTGAAGGGGAGTGTAGAGATTAATTGGATCTATTTACAACCTTTTGGACTTTGTGTTCAGCTGGATTCTGATTAGCTGCGTTTGTTATGGTTATTATGAGCCGTTAGGAGATTGTTACGTGAAATCTTAGAGATTGTGTATCTACGTAATCCTTATCAAAATATTATGTAATCTTCTATATATATGGTGTTAGTCACTACCAACAGAAAGACCGAGACTTTTCTCTATCTTTTATTTTCTTCTACAACATGGTACACTGAAAGGGACAGCAAGTGAGATGGGGCCGAGAGAGAATCAAGTTTTCTACTAACCAATTCGTAGTTGCTTTGTTTTGCAATTCCAGGTGCACTTGAATCTGCATTGATCCTCAAGCCATACGCAAAGTCTTTCACCGGGCCAACATTAATTAATGAATCTCTCACTGCAAAGGAAAAGGTCATCTGCAAATTTGACAAGTGTAAGGGTCATTTTGTGGACAATACTGAGCAGGACCTCAACAAAGTTTCATTTATACTTATACAATTAATTACTCAACACCATAATGTCAAATACATTTGAAGATGCAATTCCCAGTTGACTAAAAAATTTAATTCAATTTTTTGAACAATCTTACGTCAAACTAGATCTTATAAATATTTTTTTAAGAAAAAGGAAAAACCGTATGGCTCTTATATATATTTTTTTACAGAAAAAAAGCTGTAGGGATGCAAAACAAGACTGTATGCAGGAAAATATAGATCTTGTCCTTATAAGGGTTAAAAAGAAAAAGACACACCAGCCAAGATGTGAAATAAAAACTCAATTATTTTAATATTATGACTTGCAGTCACTGTTGCAGATTTCCAATAATACAATCTATATGGAAATATGTAAAAAACAGGCGGCTCATGTAAGTAGACTCATGATCAAACAAAATTAAAATCACAGCTTTATTTTCCCAAATGAAAATCTCTTCCTTCAAACTTCCTTAGAAAAACTGACAATGAAGAAAAGAAAAACAAGATGCAATTATTCCTAAAATATATAAGTGCAACAGCAAGGCACGCTATTTGTTTGGTGCACAAAGGCAGAATTCGAGGAACAACTACTTAGCTTGCTCCATGACCATGTTGGACAATCCTAATTTAACATTCACTCTGTTGCAACTAATTAGACAAAGTCCCAATACCATAAGAAAAAATGGAGCAACGATGCTATGTGAAAACATAATTGAAATCCCTGACCACAACCGCATCATTTTTGAAGCCTTCATTTTTATCATAGAATTCTTTACAAGTATTGGCAATGACAGAACTACTATTGCATTGCTATAGCAATCATAACTACGGAAAATAGCAGATAAAATCATAGGCAAGCCATATAACACTGGCATTTCAAACGACAACGGGTAAATTACCTGAGAAACTTCAACATTAAGAACATAGAAGATAAACATGTTAATCTTCAGTGTAAGAATACATCATCAAAAGAATAGCTACACTATATGACCTGTGTCAACTCTGAGCTATTTGAAGCTGTATAGAGTGAAAGCTCTTCATTATTGATATCTTGTGAAACCTCAGAAGAAGCCCTCCTCAACCTCTTAGCCGAAGGAGCCTCCCCTTCAATATCTGCAATCTAACAATTTGAAAAAATGATAACACCAAATTAACTGAAAAACAATGGAGAAATAAACAACCAATATAACTAGCATCGAATGCCGTCATCACTTTCATCAATGACATATTTAAAGATAATCTCACCTCATCTTTTGTATGGATAGAAGGTGTTGATTTTAGAAGCCCACTTGTATATTGAACAAGCATGCTGTCCCCTAAACGACTCCCCAAAAAGAAGAATGAAGTGCCAAGTGTTGCAATGCACTAAAATGATGACAAAAAAAGAGGAGAGGAAATTCACTAATGCAACAGATACAAAGAAGATTATATGTAGAAGACATGTTATAACAAATATGCAATTCTATACATGAAGCTCACCGAAGTCAAAACTGAAGCTTTTGACCGTGATAATTCTAGTCGAATAACGGCCCTGGAAATATGAACAGGAAAATGCCAAATCATCTTTTCTAGGCACATAGCTCAATTTTCTTAAATTATAAAGAATATGTACCTCCCATCATAAACTAAATGAAGCAACAAAAGCTCTCCCGTTTTAGTAGATAGCAGTGCAACATCATTTGACAGCCATGTTGCATTGGCAGCGTCAAGCTCTACACTGAAATTAGTTCGCGGAAGATCTTGACTGAAATAAAAACCACATAAAACTTCCTAGTCAGGTTTCTGAATAGAATGCACAGTTTAATGAATAAGTCCAAGGTACCTTTCACCGTATATGAAACAGAACAAAGTAATCAAGATTTATGGCCTCAATCATAACATTAGCATCAAGGAGAATCAACCATTAAAATGTATGACTAACATTCCCAATTCTACGAAGAAAGAATTGCAGTAGTCTCTCTACTCTCAAGAAGACCACCAGAGTCTAGTTTATAATTTTAAAATTTTAGCAATTCACATACCATAACAAGACATTCATACTTTTAAAGCATCAAAAGCCTTCACAAAAACATTTTAAACGCTTTGGATCTATGGTAGAAGGTAAGGTAAATATTAATTTAGACGTTTCCCACCGTATCGTGGCTCAATGGTTGAATCGGAGGGGTGCCTTAGGTGTCCTCATGATCAACTATCCCATTAAGTTTAAAAGGAATATTTACTGAACAATAAACCCAACTTTGCATTATGGAAAGCAATATGGCTACATGGAAGAGCCATATAAGATGTGAGCGGTAGAGATGCATATGTTGAGATGGATGTGAAAAAAAACATTAATGGAACAACTCCACAGGTTTTTTATAAGTGAACAATTAGAAGTGGTATACAAAATTAGTGAACATAGTCTTTATGATGAAATCATCATTTGGATATTGGCACGATTTCAGCCTAGGTGAAATCAATTTCAAATGTATTAGCGATATTCTGTAAAATTAGCCAAAAATTGGCAATTTTCCTGAAGGGTGTAATATGCTGAGAAGTTCTTCAACGAGTTAATTTCCCATCTCCATAATATACTAAAAACCACAAACTGATTGCAAGTCCATTTAGTTTACCTATTTCCAAACCCATAAAGTTGGCTTAGTTTAACTTAAATTATTGAGCTTTTGTCATCATTGTAAAGTTTTACCTGCTGCCACGCCCATTAAGTTTTCCACCTCTTGTTTTAGTTTACCATAATAATTGTATGATTATAAGTGTGTTTGTGACTATCTTCATTAGAAATTGATAATATTTGCATTCGTATGCATTAAAAATCAATAGAATAATCACTATCATCTTATAATATTTATTTGTAAGCATCATAATTTTTTTCCAAAAGTTGCCGGCATTATCTCAAAGTCATCTCCAATATCTCAGCCATGACATCCAACACGATAGTGAAAACCGATATGGCAAACCTCGGATAAATGTCAAAAGACATAAAACTAACAGCATAGATATACACCATTCAGAACACTATTAACACCCTACTGAAAGCAGCATTAAAAGGACAATGTCATAATTTTGTCAATTAGCAAAATTGTACACTATCTCATATGAAATTACACAGCTTCACTTTTCTCTATATTCCTAAAAAATTGATTATTCTAGCATATTAAAAGCATTAGGACAGTGCAAACAAAAAGAAAAGAAAAGCACTCCCATGTAAGTGGTCGGACAATAATAATAGACATAAAAGAGTATTCAAGTTTACAAAGATGTATGAAGTGTAAGAATCCTATCTCTGAATGCAAAAGATAATAATAATCATGAAAGTCAAAGCAAAATCTCTTAACCAGTGTTTTTAAGATGACATATGAAAAAGAGCTAAAATTTTAAAGTTAATTTAATTTAATTTGAAATGAATAACTAATAAGGAAATCAAGTTTTCTGAGTTCTTTACCCTAGGCCACAATATCTCAGCAGCATTTTTTAAGTAATTAGATTCTATATTTTCTTAATCTTTCAATACATGCACAGTTGGTTCTTCAACATCACTTATGTCCATTACCTTTTCGGTACTCTCCTTTGCTCAATGGCATTTACCTACTAACTTCATGCAGTTGATGACGACCAATCCTTCCTAGTCTCTCCAGGCTATCTTGAGATATTCTTCTTAAGAGAAATGGTAAGGGTGAGAATGTGCAATTCAGCTGCTGAGGCTCTATTCTCCTTCATCCTTAAAGACAATGGCTACTTGACTACTTGTTCAGAGTAAATTCGAGAATCAGATATGTAACATTAAGTAGTTCACTTTATCTCCAACAGGTTCCACCTTAGAACTTAGTATTTATATGAAAAACTAGTTCACATCATGAACTTAAGTCTCGTGTCAGTACATTATTTCCCCAAAAATAAACTGCTTCTACAAGTCGATTAGGTCTTGAAATGTGAGATTTCTTTCCTTCTTCACAGTGATGAAAAAATGAAATAAAAAACTTAGCAAACAACAGACAAAAAAAAGATTTAAAAAATCATAAACTAAAAGAAAAAAAAAAGATCAAACCTGGCATCAGTGGGCAGGGCAAAGCTGTTCAGACCTAGTATGCAGGATGCTGACTGCCAGAAAAGGCCAAAAAAATAAGAAAAGTTCAGAAAAAGAAGGAAAGGCAAAAATAGAGAACCGTTTTTATTGGAAAAAGTTCAAATCAAGCAGTGCATCCAATAAAGTGAAGTTATGCAAAGATTATTTTTGTATGTTTAAATAAAACATGAAAAACAATCTCAAAACTTCAACCATTCTTTTGAACAGGCAGACTTACCTGACTATGATAGTGTATAGTATTAGCACAAACAACAAGAATGCCACCCATCGGCGAAGGCACCGCAAGAAGCTTATATGCATCATGGGGAAGATTCTGGCAGCATGGAAAATGGTTCAAATGAGAATTAGAGAATTCACAAACCAAAGGGAAAGATCACAAAAGCACACACCAATTCCACTGTCATGTTACTGTAAAAAAAACAAAATCCAAAAGACCAACTAAAAAATGGTCGTTGGCAACATATAACATGTCAAATACGACAACTTACAGCTAGAAAATTGTAATAAATTGGCTACGGATTTGAAAAGGTTCTTGACGGTAGAAACAAGTTGAGATTTATCTCAATCAATAGTGAAAAGAACAGTAATTTCTCTCAATTTTTCTTTTTTACTTAAATATGTTGCAGGCTTAAAGCACAAAAGTAGGTCGTTATGGACAATAGGTTGAAGATTCTGGAGGTTGATTTCCTTATAGACAGCAACTGTAGGAAGTGGAAGTGTTCTTTTTAAATCCTTAGAAGCCTGCCAAAATATTGATTGGGCATAATTTCGTCACTTGCCTTCTCAAGGAAGCACTCCAATGTTCCTTTTATTTTCCATGCATGTTATATTATATGCTGTTTAAAAAACAGAAATATTTTCTACTTTGTCATCTTTTTATAAGAAGAATTGCTAATTGATCAACAAAACCTTTTCTTATTTTGAGATTGTACCATGACAACATGTGATAATACTTATAGGTATGAATTCTTGTCAATCTTCTGTCAGCTTCAATCAATCAGTTACATGATGGCTTATGCCTTCCTTTCCTTCCATTTCCAAATTACTTTTCCTTCTAATTTCTAGCATATCTTACTTGAATTCATCCTTCTAGATGCTTTAAACTGCTGGCACAACTTCGATTATGACTTCAAGGAAATTTAAGTTAAAAAAATCATTTCCTTAGTATTTTACCTGTTCATCTTCTCCTTTTTTATATCAACAAGTTGCCCCTTCAAACATCCAGTAAGCTTTTAGAGTTGAATAATGAATGTCCATACCTTCTCCATGAATAACACTATATTCTTTCAGATCCAAACATGAATTTGATAAGGCATGAGTACCCTGAGATCATGAAGTTTGAATTTGATAGGATATATGACACTGGCAGCGGTAGTGCACTGCAAAATCTACACCCACTCCCCTCTTGTACACCCTCATTAAAAGCAGAGAATATCAGCAACTATTAATTTAACTCGATTATATCATCAAGTCAAGGTTTATATAACATATATATACCAATACTATCATAATAAATCGAAGCAAATGGTTGTAGGTTATTTCATAGCAAGAAAATGGTTGGAGATGATAGTTTTCTCTTCAAAGCTCCAGAAAATGCAGAAGCTATGTGTCCTTCACAAAAGCAAGTGAAGAATTCCCTTTAATTATAGGCATTTTGGTTTTAATTGAAGCCCTCCAATCAAAGTCCATTCTCAGCATGCTACAAAGAATTAAAGGTAAAAAAAGAAATTTTTCTCCATTTTTGAATTTCAGTATGTTACAACAACTGAAAAAAGAGGATTTTTGTCCCTCAATTTTACATGTTTTGGAGGTTAATTTCATAACAAGAAAATGGTTGTAAGAAGTGGTAGTTTTCCCTTCAAAGCTCCAAATACCACACCAGTAATGTGTCCCCACAAAAGAAAGTAACGTATGTTCCATTGATTAAAGAAATTTTGTTTTCAACTAAATCCTTCCAGTCAGGACTCAATTTCAGCTTCCAGACAAGGAAGAATGGCCATGATTTATCCTCTTTTCTTTCTTGCACAGCGAGCAACCACCTAATTCATTTCTTCCGACTTTGTTTGATCAAGTAACACGATCAAAGATGTAAAAATGTTTCCACTCCATGTTTTCATATGAGGAGTTACTAATTGATTAATAAAACCTATTTTTCTTATCTTGGGGGCATACCATGACATAATGCAAAGATTCTAATGAGGCAGAAACTCCAGCTAATCTACAGGCAATGGCAATGAATCAATTGCATGATTGTTTATGCCTTCCTTTCCATCCTTCCCACAATACTTACCCCTATTAATTTCGATCATGGTGCATCGGTCCTTCTTGTTATCTTAAATATCTAGACCAACTTCAGTTACGAATTTAAGAAAAATTTCTGTCAAAAAATGAGTTGATTTAGTATTTTCACTCTTCATCTTCTCCTTCTAAATATGTTAACAAAAGAAAATAAGATTTTTGATGTATGACTCACAGCAGCAGACCATATGAGAGGATGCTGTTTCAAAGTTGTGCTGATGCTAAAAGCAGAAATGGAACAGGTATGATGCTTCGATGAAACCTGCCCAGCCCAGGTTAGTTCCCTTTCATAGAGAACCACCATTACAGGCTCAATATAACCTGCATGGAACAGACAGAAAAAATAATAATACCATTAGCAAAAATTTAAACCTTATTGGATGTATATGCATGTCAACTACTTAAAATCGACATCCAACGGAACATAATATAAGACAGCAACAGATAATGCATCTGCTAAAACGATCAGTTCTTAGTAAGAAATCAATTCTATTTAAAACTGGGACGGCAACGAAGTCATAGAGATAAGAAATATTACTAATCCATAGTATCCATACCATGGACGAAAATATAATCTTTAATGTGCTTCATATCCAAATCATGTAAACTGATTGCATATGATGACTCAAAATGTGCAGAAAGAGTGCCCACTTGACTGTTGGCTTCATCATCTGCAACAAAACCGTAGCCCGCCTAGAAAGGAAGCCATAATGAAATTAATAGGAAGACAGAATGAAGGAAAAATGTATTACAATTAGATAAAATGAAAAGGAGATGGTGTGAGAAAATTATTTGACACAACAGAAACAAATAAGATTAAAATATAATCAACAGAATTGTAGAACAAAGAAATAGGTACAAAGGTGTTCATAAGAACAGCAGAAAAGTGAAATCTGACAAAATGAACTATTGATAAGTATTAAAATACCCAAAGCACCACAACTCAGAACAGAGAAATAATAAACAAATATGAGCACCTAAACTGATCTTGCAAATATCAAATAAATGTCACGGTCAAATTGAAAACCTGTGAAGCCTTAAGAATTATCATCTGTGAGCCATACACAAGGACACCTCCACAGCGACCTAGCGGATCCACCTTCACCAAAGGACCTCTTGCAAAAGATTCACGGCCTCTTTTCAGATACTGCCAATCTGGGCCTTCATAACAATGCATAGAACTGCAAGAGAATCACAGAAGCTCATGGCACAAGCCCACCCATACAAGTTGAAGACCAAAGGTAAATAAAGCACAATCTGCCATTCCTTCTGTTAGAGGAATGGAAAGCATATTTTTGGAATGAATCTACTCACCTTTTAAAAGATTTATATATAACACTAGGTAGACTAGAGACCATAGTCTTCTAGGGCAGTGTACACAACTGCAGACTACATACCTTAACATCGATATAGTGTTTACAGAAAGTTATGAACATTAATTCTTTTGATTAATCCACTGCTACAACTATAATAACAAGGATTTTCTCTATCTTTTATGAATATTAGATGTGTTGTTAAGGTTTTGTTAGGTATCAATTAAGTGGATTTTTACTAATAATTAATGTTTTCGTTTAATTAAATAAATTCTATCGGTTAGAAAGAATGTGGAATCCTAATGATTAGTAACGCGGTGGAATTCTATTGGTTAGTAAAGATGTGGAATCCCATTGGTTAGTAAGAAGGTAGAATCCTTTTGCTTAGCAAGGAGGTCAAATCTTATTGGCTCAAATGGGAGGTGCAATCCTATCGGCTAACAGCAATTAGTCATTCTAGAAGCATCCTTTAGAAAGGTGAAAGGCTCTAGAGAACCTCAGTGAATGGCTGTATACAGGATGAGATGGTGGGAAATAAACCTAGAGAAGGAGAATAGAGAGGGGATTAGGAGGAGCTGGTAGGAGCTGTAATTGGCTAAGATAAGTAAAAAGGGCTAAACCTTCATAGTTACATTTAAACTCCTTTGTGATAAGATGACTTCCTCTCCTAATGATTGGAAAACATGAGCTAAAATTGATGTTTTAAATGATGAAACATGTATTTTCGTAATGATTTCTTATTGATTGATGATGAATGATGATTTAGAATTTTATTCCTATAATGTCAGAACTCTTGTTCACATAAATCAATGTTTCACACTTGATTTTATTGTAAGGATCGATAACTACAAAATTTCCTATGACTGTTATCTTTAAATGTGCTAAGAATGATTCTACACAAACAACATTAATTATTCATAACAAATAATTAAGAAATACGTGATAAAGACTGCCACTTTGTTTGAGAAAGAACTTTGTACTTTGGAAATGGATTATTTTATCTTAAGTGTTCACTGTTACTAATTAATGAACATGTTAGTGAACCTAAGAATGGAAATGGAATTACATTTTGACTACATGCTATTTAAGATATAAAATAATCAACACTAAAGTTAAATGAATTGAGTCTAAGAGTTAAGGAAACCCAAAAGATAATTTATATGCATAAGGCAACTATTTAAGTTACTTTGAATAATAAGGATCATTGAATTAATGGGTATTGTAAGATCCCCAAAACAGTAGTTGGTGGTCCCACATCCAATACCCACCGAGGTAAGATTTAACATATTAGTAAGGATGTACTTATGATCTTCAACTTTGGTTCATCACTTATAAAAAAATGACCAAGACTATTAATTTGCACTCGAGTAAGATTGTTACAAATGATATTAGAGCCAACCCGAGGTTGTGATATAAGAGTGCCTATTGGGTCGAGCAACTATGAAACCCGACCCGACCGAACCATAATGGTAAGGTTTTGGATAATTAATAATAGATTCTAGTTTGAGAATAATGGGTACCAAGTATAAAAGGTCGGGTTTGATAATAGAGTAATAGGCACCTTATACCTAATTCTTATATTACAATTTTAATTATGAAGATCAATATTTCATCTAACTTTTAAAACTAATACTTATTAATAAAATTATCAAATATCTTATTTCTATTTTTTAAATATTATTTCACTTAATGCAACCTTATAGAACAATTTTTTTAATTATAATGTTAGAATATTTTTTTCCAAGCATGTAGTTTCTATAGTTAAAAGAGTACTCGTTTAATAAATGGTAAGGTTTGATTTTTCCTTAATGGTAAATGATTGGGTTTGGTTTATACTTAGCTAAAAAATGGATTTGGTTTAGTCAATACCCTACCAAACCAGACCGATAGGCACCCCTACTGTGATATATAATAGGCTGCAGAGACACACATTAGGCTCATGAACCATAAAAATAAATACTGAAGGCAGGATTTCCTTAAGATGGGTGGAAAATAAGATCTCTCAAATAGTAGCTAGTTCCACGTCCAATACCTATTGAGGTAGGATCCATTATATTAATGAGGATGAACTTATAGTCTTCATCTTTAGTTAACCACTTTTAAAGAAATGGCTAGGCTAATTAATTTGTACTTAGGTTGGGTTGCTACAATAATAAACCATAATTCTAATCATTAAGATACAACAATGAAATGATTAACACCAAATCGTACTGATGTGTTTTCATATGATACAAGGTTTTTGATAACTTGTTTTATCAAAGGATTTTTGTGAAAGACTTGCAATGATTCAACAATACCTATCGATCTAATATTTGAAAACATGTCTTGACGAATCGCTTGACTTCAATGACATATGATTATTGAAACAAAAAACTTGATTGACATTTTATGATTTCTAAGCCAATATAATATGATCTGTCATACTCCTTAAAAGGTTTGGCATCTAGTGTATGAGAAACCAGACTTCCAATGTATTGAATTGGAGACACTTGGAACAAAAATTGCTAATGAGCTCTGCCTTGTCATTGATTTTTCCTCACTGCAACACAGACTCATGGATGAACCAAAAATTCACCGAAAAACTTCCATGATTTATTCTATGATTAAATTATCTATGATCCACGATTTATCAAAACATCATGATGTGAATGATTTATCAATTGGATGTGTTCTTCATAGGATACTCTCCCTATATGTTGTTATGAATATTGAGTTCTTAATGAAAATTTTCCTTAATACTCACCCCACTCACCTTGCATGTAACCAGAGGAGTCGATGGCTTATGTGGATAAGATGGGATGTTTATGCTTTAAAGATATGGTTATCTTTTTATAATACCATGTGATAACTATATGTTTACGTATTTTAGATGCGATGTAGTCCTTTCGGTTGTGAACTTAGATAATTGTAATAGATAGAATGGTGATTAAGTTCACTTGATTATAAATTTAGCATTTAATCTAGGTAAGATATATTGATAAAAAAAATGGTATGCTTCTATTGAAGAACAAGGTAAAAAACAAGCCAATATCAGATTTTACTATGTTAGCTCTTGATTTAATATTCCATACACAAATTTATCCAATCAAAAAACAAAGATAATGACTGCAAGCATGGGCCAACCAGCACTTCTAGATGTCTCAAATAATCTTATGCCTTTCTAATGAAAAGCTCGGCACTAAAACAAAATCATGAAAATAAACATGAGTGATCACAAATGCTAAAACATGTGATCCTTACCTTACTCGAAGTCCATGAACTGAATCGTCATAGTCAAGAACAGATATTTTAGCATCTTGAAAAGCCAAAACGATGGAGTCTCTTCTTCTTTGACCACCATCACCTCCGAGTGACAAGATTGCCATTGATTCTACATTTCCATGCAATCTTCACAAGCATGAAGTGTTAAAAGTCGACCATAAAATAAGAATTTGGACTTTCTATTCATAAATGGAAAGGATATAGAGAAGTTGCATCTATGCATATCACAATTATTCCAGTCAACAAATCTCAACTTTATGATTATTCCTACGCAAACAATCCACGAATATAACACTTACAAGTACTAACAGATAACAAAGAATCCCTCATATACCAATCAAGACCACTACCAGGAATCAGAATAAACCACTGTGGAATTGAAATTCTGATACGCAACTTCTTGGTTTTACAATGAAAATATTACTGTCATCCTCATCATCACCTACACCTTGTCCCAGCTAATCTGGTTACAGCTGTATAATTTGCTTGTAGGTTCCCATAGGTGGAACAGCATCATGAAGCAGAGCTGCAGGATTTTACCTATCCCCGCAATACTCATAAAAGGGTAAAATATCACGAAAAGTGACATTATATTAAATATGAGCTATAGGCTTGTCAACACCAAGCGATCAACCAAACCTACGTACATTAAGCATAGGAAGACATGCATTACTTTCCCATCATAAACTTTCTCCCTGCGATCAATTGGAATAAAAAAAAACACACAGAGTGATCGTCTCCACTTTTACACTTCCCCCTATCCGGTTCGAATCCTCAAACTAAATTCCTTTTACTTGTAGCAACATTACATGTTCACCTCTTGTTCTCCAGTTTCTAATTTCCATGCTCACAATTCACGCCAAAAAAACTCATTTTGAATGTGGATCCATAAAACTTTAAATCTAACAACAATAAAATTGCTAACATCTGGGAATGAACTTTACCGGTAATGGCAAACAAGCTCGAGGGAAGCCCCAGCAATCCCAGCAACAACCCCACCGCGGCGGGCCTCCGGGCGGGGAACAGCCTTTGCGTCG
>JAVDBV010076414.1:0-20581 GCA_032619315.1 Piper longum
GGGTTTGGAAAAGGGGTATCGGGGGAGAAAAGAAAAGGGCGTTGGGTGGCAATTTCATAAATAAAACTTGACTCGAGTCCGTCTCGAGTCAAAAATAATAACTAACGCGTAATAAATTCTAAACAAAATCTAGAAAAATCAGGGAAAATCCTATAAAATAAAATAAAACACACAACATCCAAATGACATGCTCTATAACTAATAACCCACCCAAATTACCTCATAACGCATCCTAACGCGGTAAACGGCCTAAAACTATTTGTACGGTCACTAATGAAAAAATTCTAAAATCATCAACTGTATGCTCTCACGCATTCCGATAACTCATTCTCTGCTCATTTATCTCATTATCATCACATCTTTGCTACACATTGCCCTCATACCACATACATGTGACCGGTATCAGCTCGGTACACGTGTTCTAAAATACACTCAACTCGAACCGATCGGCTAGCGACTATAAAACCTGTGACTCGAATCACGGGTTTTACACCCCACACTTTCTCCACCCAAACCCTCAACGCCGCGAGTAACCGCCAAAACATCGCCAACTATTCTCCCTATCATTCAGTCGTCGCCCGACCTCCACGACGCGAGGAAGCTACTGCGACTGCCTGAGAGTATTCAGCTTTCATACTCAAAGCCGGGAGAATTATGGAGGAAAAAGAGGGTTTAAAATATACTAATAGTCCTAAAAAATTAGGAAAATGAGAAAATACCGAGAGATGTATCAGACCAGTCAGTTTAAGATACTATCGGGTCTGTAGCCTAGTGACTCCACCGTAGATTCCCTTAAAAGTGTTTACGAGAAATATATAAATATTTTTTTTCAAGATGAGAGTACTCTTATTTGCCTGTTTGCTATATAATTATATTTTTTGACAAATAATATTTTTTACTAACGCTTCTTTTATATTTTCTATCTCAAGACTCCAAGAATAGATCCACTCGAGACTTGTAAAGTTCTGGCTCGATTTACAAGCGAGCCGGGTTCGAGGTGTTACGATTCTAACATTGAGTTCACCTTTTATTTAAAACGCATAACGTTGGTAAAGAGTTCAGCCTTTCGTTGAGATCACAATTCTAGCACTGAGTTCACCTTTTATTCACAATGGTTAGTTATTTTGTAATGTAATTAAAATGCATAACGTCCACGTTCAATATTTATAAATTATTTTATTATTTTAATACGAAAAATATAATTTAAATTTACAAACATTTGGCAACTGGCAACGGGTCCATGGCAAACAAATAAAACATGAAAAGGTTGAGAGGAGCATATTTCCGGATCGGGCCGGAATTAGATGGGTAAATGGGTCCACCTATCTTCCTCTCAGCTTCCTTCATTTTGACACCGGCGGCAGTGAGGACTTCTCTCCGGCGACGACACAGCGACCAGCAAATCATGTTCTCCCGGTGGTGTTCGTCCTCTCCACGATCTGGACTTCGGCAACACTTCTTGGTGAACAGCACAATGGCGAGGCAAAGGTCCGGCTGTGAGCAGCAGCTAGGGGAAGCCCTCTCCTTCTTCTACAACTTGCGGGACTCATCTCCAGCAGGACTTCGCTCCGGCTTCCCAACTCCTAGCAACAGCATTAATTCAGCTAGTGAATAGCAGTATCCGATGACAAAACTCTGGATAGGCCAATCGGCAAGATGGACTCCTTGGCCGGACTCGGCTTTGGCAAGGCACCGATGCAGTTAGGGAGCAGCAAAACTCCATAATAGCAGCAAGAGTTCAATGGTGGCTTCTTCCGACTGTGCTTCAGCATGCCACTACTCATCGATGAGAGGCAACAACTCACAGTGGCAACAAAGGCGGCTATAGTGGTAGCAAGGTTTCTCCTTTCTCCTTCCGATCGATCTCTGTTCCATCGGCAGCACTTCGACTCCGGCAAGGGTGCTCCCCTGTGGTGCTCCGGCTAGTGCGAGGCTTCGGGATGGGCAACAGTTACTTCCCTTCTTGACTTCCAAAGTGCACCGGCGTCCATGGCAATGGCGGCAACATGATTTCACTGAGGACAACACCCGTAACTCCAAGTGGCGGCTATGACTTCTCTGGTGCACATAACAATATACTTGAAAATCTCCGCGGCAAAACACTATGATTATAATATGATTAAAATTAATCCTAATATACATGATAAACTCCAATCCAAAATATGTAAAAACTCTTATCAAAATATGAAAAACTCCACCCCAATAGATGTAAAAAACTATATCCAAACATAAAAACTTTACCCATATAAATAATATTGTTTTTAATTATAAATCATAGCCAAAAGACAAATAATGATGATCAACTAACCAATGTTGCTCTTATGAAAGAACCCAAAATATCTTCTCATAATGAAGAATTTCTCCCCCACATGGAACGCTAATGGTGATATTGTCTAAATCTTTATCATCTCATGTTTCTCCTAAAGAGAAGACTTAATGAACCTTCCCTAAGGAGTAGCATACCCAAATGGGAGGGAATATATCCAACCACATATTTGTAAACTAAAAATATAAATACTTTTTAAAAAATAAAAAATCAACTCAAAATAGTACTCCTTGGTCATTAAAATCTTCACCCATGAATCTCTTTTTTATATTTTACAATTCTTTTAGATATCTTTAGGCCTTTACAACTTCCCATATAATTGAATGTTTCCACACAAAAAAAGAGGGAATTTCTCTAATAATTCTCCTTTTTCCGGCCATTTTTTAACTTCTAATTGCGGATAGATTTCAATACAAAAATTTGTGATGAGTTACGTGAGTAAAAGTTGATAGCCATGGGAAGATGGATCTTATGCACTTAAAGCTCGCCATACTGCCAGTCATGTGTGGCTGCTTTAAGCTAGAAAAGCCCGAGGTGTATCTATGATGCTGAAATTCTTACTTTCCTCATCTTTCTTGCAGACCATGTACTTGGTATTGGTTGAGAAATCTGGTGCAGAGGATGGGCTCTCATCGATTGAATTGATGTTCTACAATGCAATTCTCTCCATTCCCTTCCTGTTATTTCTCATTGTAGCCACAGGAGAATTCCCTCTATCTGTATATATGATATTTCTAAAGGTTAGCTTTACTTTTTACAGCTTTTCAGTAGTGTCTTCTAATGTATTTTTAAATTATGTCTTCTGGAACTTCTCATCGTATGCGAAGAATAAAATTTTGGCGCCGTAATTGTTTCTCTTTCTTTTGGGACGTCTTAATGTTTTGGTTGAATCATTTCCAATATTGCGTGGATGTGGATCGTCCTAAATTTCTTTGTCATTTTTTGTCATTCTAGTGCTTTCTTTGGTGATGGGTATCGTCGAAGTTTCACCATGTTCTTATGCACTCTTGTCAATTCAGCTCTAACCACAACCATTGTTGGAGTGCTGAGGAGGGTCGTTGTACAGTAAGTTCTAACTTCCACTCATCATAATTCATGCTCTTGGGCGATTTGATTCAACCAGCTTGCTCGTTGGCACCTCAACGCCATAACATATTTGCTAGACTTGTCAACACCATGTTTGCATTTACTAATGCTTGAAGATTGAAGATTGCCACTTTTTTTCAGTTTCTTAACAGGCTTTAACATACACAAACGATATTTTACATGCTTTTCAAAGTACTGAGACTCTTTCTCTGCTTGCAGATGCTAGATTTTGTGTTGCTGGGTGGTGTGCAGGTTCATGCCCTCAACATTACCGTATTAGTCATCAACACAGCAGGTGGGATTTGGTACTCGTATGCGAAGTATCAGCGAAAGAAGAACAAGCATCCCAATATTTCGGACGAAGAGGCTTTTATATCGAAGAAATATGAATGGCATACTTCGCTTTGGCACTATCACTATTTTGCAGATGTCATAATTACACAGACTCAAGTGTAAATTCTTTTCAAGCCAAATAAAATTGACAATGAAGGCAACTTTCATTCATTTTGTTCATGTTGGTTAGATTAAATAACGAAAGCAAGTTTTATTTTGTTATTGTTAGGATTAACCACACAAGTCAAATACAAATCTTATATTTCAGTACCAAATAAATATAGAGATCAGATAAACTAATTATATGTAAAAAATCCTAAATTTATAAAAAAAAATTATAGGACAAACCATCAGATCAAATTCATTATATTTTCCCCAAAAAGTAACAGGAGTTTTTTTTATAATTGGATATTATGTTTTCTATAAAATTGATATTAACCACACAAAAAAAAAGATAATTACAGATTAAGAACTTGCGAGGTTACCATTCACAATTACAAATGAATTTTAACAAAACATTCAACTTTCTTCGGTCTACACAAGTTCCTTTTTTCCTGCAGTAACCTTTTTTCTCCAAAACTCAAAAATCAAAGAATAAAAACGTGGACGTTGTTTTTATTCCTTTTAACTAACCAAATCTATAAAATCTTAATTTTTATCCAAAATAAGTTATAATTTTATTTATTCATGGAGGAAGGACAACCCAATAAATATCCCCTAACCTATTTATATCTTTGTTTAAGTATCAAAATGCCATTATACAAGGGCATCTATTAATTATAAGAGAAATTTAGAGAAAAATGTGTTTTTATTCATAATTTACAAGTCGATGGAAATTAACAAATTTGCCCCAAAAAAATTATTTTTTCTGAGTTAAAATTTTTATGGAGATAAAAAGTACAAGGGGCATATGATAAACGGTCAACGTAACACCTTATTCCCTTCAAATGAATATGTGAAATTATCCTTTTAAAATTTAAATTATGAAAAGAAGTAATATTTTTTTATTAAATTTTTTGAATAAATAAATTATGTAATATATTTTCGTATTTAGAGAAATTTGTTCTTAATAAATTATCAAATAATTTTAATTACTCATTGCATTAGACCATTTATCAATGGAGTAAACATAAGTATGATCGAACCGCATCAGCATTCTCGATTCTTGTCCGAATCATGACCGAATCTGACCCGCTACGAGAGGACCCGACAAAACCTAACGCCCCGAGCACCACTGGCTTGTCTCCAACCAGCAAAAAAGGATTGCGTCTCGCCGGCGCCGGAGAAGATTTTCGCCGGCGACGAGTTGGACGATGATGTTGGCAGCGGGGCGGGGAGCTCCCTCCTCCCCTTCTTGGAATGTCTCTTCTCTGCCTCCCAAGCTTTCCCCTCGCCTTTGCAGAGCTTCTCTCTCCCTCCAGAACAAGCCTCGCGCCGGCTCTTCCTCTGCTTGGAAGCTCGACTTTGGTCCTCAGAGGTTTGGAAAGTATATATGCCCTTTTTTCTTCTAGTAATTGCTACAAAATCTGTTCTTTTGGTGTTGCCCACTCCGAGAAACGTCTCAGCTTAATTGTATTCATTGTAGATGTACCTTAATTGTATCCTGTTTTGTTTCCTCCGAGCTATTTACTTCATTTGATATTGGATTCTGCACTGTATCTTTATGTTTATGTTTGAAGCATGAACTGGTGTGGAAATGTACAGCTTCCTGCCACCATTGGTTTTTACTAGTTCATCAGAATTTTGATTGTGGTTTGGCGAGTTTTTATATTTCTGAATTGGGTGTTTCCCGCATTATTTGTTCTTGGTTATGTGCAGATTTTCCCAACAAACGGGTTGTTCTGTGTTTGATCCTCTGGGGATCAATGTCGGAGCGGATCCTGGATTTAGTGCTGTCTGGAAAAGCATTACCGAATATTTTTCCACAACTTATGAAAGCGCATCTGAGACTAAAAAAGAGAGAACTTCCACTCGTGGAGTTGCAGGTTTGACTCTTACTATGAGTTTGTTTGCCACAGTTGTTCTTGCCGCTTTCTGCATATGACGTCTTACTTTCTGTTATGTGCAGCGGCCATTGAGGACAGTTCTATTGACTTTGGTGACTTCTTCAAAGGGCCATTGCCTGGGAAGTTTCTGAAGCTTCTAGGATTTTTAGCTTTATCTCGACTTGGAATTTATGTGCCTCTAGGCGGTGTAAACCGTGATGCTTTTGTCGGTAATCTGGATCAAAATAGTTTGTTGAGCACATTGGACTCCTTTTCCGGTGGTGGTATTGGTCGTCTAGGGATATGTTCCCTTGGTATTGTTCCATTTATCAATGCCCAAATTGTGTTTCAACTTCTTACCCAGATTTACCCCAAGCTTCAAGAGCTTCAGAAGAGAGAAGGAGAAGCTGGAAGAAAGAAAGTTCTTCAGTATACTCGCTATGCTTCTGTTGGCTTTGCAGTCGTACAGGTATAATCCTGTTAGGGCATATGCTTATCAGCTATGACAAGGTCAAACTTAATACCAATAAATTGTTGGTTCTTCTTATTTTGGTCAAAAATGAATTCTACAATGTCTTATAGTCTTACAATCTAAGTTTGTGAAATTAAAGGAAGAAAGTTAATTTCCTTTTATTGCATTTGAAAGAATCATATGTTCATAATTTTTTCTAAGAAGATCATGCTATTAAGGAAAATATTTTTAGCACTGCTTATTTACACCTCTGGGAACTATTGTTTTTAAAGTTGTATCCAATTAACAAGGGTCTACCTCTTTTGTCAAATTTTACTAATGTTTGCTGTTGGTTGATTGAGATGATAGGTCATAAACAAATTGTTAGGGTGCAAGCCTTGCAGCCTGACCTACCATATTCATATCTTGTCACTATCTACTTGTTCATAGATGCTTGAAAGTACCTATTCCTGGTTCAAATTGTAATGATAGCATGCGGGCGGAAGTTTCATAATTGATAGTCGTATTGTTTTCTTAATCAGGCTATTGGTCAAGTATTATACCTCCGTCCATATGTCAATGACTTCAGTGCACAATGGGTGTTATCTTCTGTTACATTACTGACGCTTGGGTCTGTTCTTACGACTTATATTGGTGAACGGATATCAGATCTTAAACTTGGAAATGGAACGTCACTTCTGATTTTCACAAGCATCATTTCGTACTTGCCTGCATCATTTGGGAGAACGATAGCACAAGCATTTCAAGATGGGAACTATATTGGGCTTGCTACAATTATCATTTCATTTTTCCTTCTAGTTCTTGGCATCGTGTATGTGCAGGTAATGCCTACGTTGCAAAAGAAAAAAAAATCTTCATTAATTAAATTTATTCAAGCTATGACCTGATGTGGTGTTTTCTGAGCTTATAACTCTCCTTCAAAGGGTTTCAGGAAGCTGAGAGGAAGATTCCACTTAATTATGCTTCAAGATACAACATCAAAAGCGAGGGCCTCCAAAAATCTGCTTACCTTCCTTTCAAGGTTTTAAACTGAATATATTTATTTTAAATTTACATGCCTCAATTTTCTAGGTTTGGCTTTTTATATTCTGCCAATTATCTGCATGCTTGAATGCTAAGTTTAGAGGTAGAAATGGATGAGGTTATAATTTCTTCATACGGTGCAAAATAATCATTATTAAAAATGACGGTATAAGTACAAATTCAGGATGTTTCTATAATCAATAATATCTTACTTGTCTAAGCAGGTAAATAGCTCTGGAGTGATGCCCATTATATTTTCAACATCGTCGTTAGCTCTTCCAGGTACTTTAGCACGTTTTACCGGCCTAAACGCTCTCAAGAAAGCAGCAATAGCTTTGAATCCAGGAGGTAATTGGCACTGTTCTTTATGCTCACCTGCTTTAACTTTAGAATAATTTACAAAATATATTTAAACCATTTTAAGAAGATTGTTGGTCAAGAAAATGATTGTATTGTGCTAAAAACTGTTGTTTTGTGCCAGACCTATTTGAAAGACAAGTGTGAATAAGTATTCTCACAAGTCTTTATGAAGTTGTTCTTTGCTAAGCATTATCAACCATGTGTTCAAATAGACTAAAAGTTGATTTATATGACTTAATATTTTCGGATTGTGGGATCAACAATTTTTTCAAGAAAAAAGAGATCTTGGAGAGATAAATCATACAAAAAAGAGAGAATTAGTCATTGCCTAATTTTAAACTTTGATTGGCATGCCCTGCTAAACGGTTAGAACTTAGAACCAACAGATTATGTGAGATCGAAGGAGATTACCTTGTGCAAATTTATATTGCATTAATTCTGTCAAGGTTTATGATATGCTTCCTGGACTGACCTGTGTACTTTGCAGGTGCATTATATCTGCCGACCAATATTTTGCTGATAGCTTTCTTCAACTATTACTATACATTTCTGCAATTAGATCCAGATGATGTCAGCGAACAGTTGAAGCGTCAAGGTGCTTCAATTCCCCTTGTCCGGCCTGGCAAAACTACAGCAGCCTTCATTAAGACCGTAAGTCGTTAAAATTAAAGTTGTTCATTCTAAAAATTACGTCTGTAAGCTTGTATGCCTGAATTAATTAGGTTTCATATATTGTGCAAAAGATGTAACTCTCTGCGGTTGTCCTTCTGCAAGATGAAGAAGTTGCTACCTTGCATTAGTTATCAGTTGCATGCATATCTGTATATGCCTCTGTTTGTAAATTTAGGCATTCCTTGCACCATTTATAGACATCTTTCGTTCTATGCTCAAGGTTGTGAAAGGTAGAATATGCTTATTACGGTGTATGTCACAGATTGAATTGCTGGTACATATTTTCTTTGTAATTCAAACAATTTGTTGCTTCTGCTAACGTGCAACATTGTCAAATGAGCAGGTTCTTAGCCGGATTTCGGTTCTGGGTTCTGCTTTTTTAGCTATACTTGCTGCTGGCCCTGCTGTTGTAGAGCAGACAACTCACTTGACTGCATTCCGGGGGTTCGCCGGCACTTCCATTCTTATTCTGGTTGGGTGTGCAACAGACACGGCCAGGAAGGTTCAAGCCGAAATTATTTCTCAGAAGTACAAGAACATTGAATTCTACGATTTTGATAAATACTGATTTTCATAAGAAAAAGTGTCATAGTTGTATAATTTGTATTAATCTGGTTCAGCAAGGCCTTTTTTTATCCAATTTACCTTACCTTACCAACAGCTCAAAAAGAAACAAAGTATCACAATTTCAACGCAGAGCCAACTTATAACGGGAAACTGAATGAAATTCATTATGTGAAGAAACGTATAGGCAACTTGTGAAAAAAAGGTCATGAGGGAAATAAAAACAAACATTATAATGCATATTTACATGACAAAAAAATGCTCATGAGTATCATTAGTAATCGAGTCTACGGCTGCTGCTCCGCCAATCCATCACCCATTTTCATCTCCTCTGCATTCTACTACCCCCTTGAAGGCAACAACTCTTGTTGGCCCGCTCAGAAGAAGAGAGTAGCCAACTTCCGCCGCCTATCACTACAAACTAACAATCTCCGACTGAAAGACCCACATCCAGAATTTGCTCAAAAACGGTATCAGATCACAGACCAGCATCCATCCAAAGGGAGAGCGAAGTATTTGTGTAAGCAGCTTGTCATGTTTACCCACTGGTCCGTATTCAACAAGAACCTTCAAAAGACACTTGCAGATGCGTCGGTTTAGGAGCTTGGACGGATGCATTAGCCAAGCCATGTAGAATTTTAACAACATCGACTGTGTCATCCAGATAATACTTAGCTTTACTGGGTTTTTGCCCAACAGTACATGCAAATACTTCGGCTATTGAAGGAATAGAAGGATCGGCCACAGAACGAGCCAAGCTCTCAAACATGTCCTCGTCCGATCGATCATCCCCCACACACAAGACCAAGTCCGGAGACTTTCCCTCTCTTACCATTGTAGATATGAGGTTCTCAACCACCACCCCTTTGCTCACTCCCTATACAATCAAAAGTCAAAATGAATCAGCTAACACAACAAGATATGAAGTTGTCCAAGACAAAGTGTTGAGTAGTAACCTGAGGTTTCACTTCAACAATGTGTTGGCCTCTCTTAACCACCACGGGAGCATTTGCAAGAACGCTTTCAAGGTGGTCGAGTAGCTCCTTGGCTTGGCAGGACCCAAAATCAGGGTCTGCTTCTTGATGATGCCATACCAATGCGCTTTCCTTGCGTTCTATTGAGGACCCATCAGTGGCCTCTGTGTAATGCTTCATCACAGGTTCTACCACCTCTTTCCAATCGAAATCACAAGCCACCGAATGTGTTTCCCATGTCGAATCACGACACCATCTACGGCATCAATTAGACCGCACACAGTTATACAACAAATATGTGTATACAAGGTAAGAGTGCAGTAAAAAAATGAAAGTACCTTGTGAAGTAGCCATGCTCCGCAGCAATGCCCAGTGTTTCACAGGGGGAGAACCAGTTGCCCAACGACTTCCTATCTCTACCGCTAACAATGAAGACGACGTTCTTTGGATCATTGCACAAGCTCATCAACACAGAAATAACCTCGGCATTTGGAGTTTTATCCACAGACGCTTGTGGCATAACAGTACCATCATAATCGAGCAGGATCACTCTGCTCTTTGTCCTCTTGTAAGCCGAGACAATGGCCTCAACAGATAGTTTCCTGAAGTTGGGGTCCAATGCCACCACTCTAAACCCCAGACCAAATCCTATCCCCCAGCATCTTTTAAGGAAATGCTCACGACAGGCCCTCTCAAGGTCTTGATCGAAGCTCCTCGCCCAATGCCCCACATCATGATAACTAACATACTTGTAGTGCTTCTCATGCCGCATCTCCTTCTCCTGTTCACGCATCGAGATGGCCGAGTACATGGCCTCCGACACTGCCTCAACATTCCACGGATTCACCCTGATAGCTCCACTCAGAGATGGCGAGCACCCGATAAACTCAGACACAATAATGATGCTCTTCCTCGGCGACGTCTCGTTCAGACCCATTGCCTTATCCAACACAGGATAGCCTTGTCTGCAAACAGTGTACTTGTATGGCACCAAGTTCATCCCGTCTCTGACAGCATTCACCACACAACACTCAGAAATAGCGTAGTAAGCAACCTTTTCGAACGTAGAAACTGGGTGATCTATCAACACGATTGGATTGTAACCAGGCGAACCAAACTCCACGTTGATCCTATCGGCAACAACCTGCACCTCGTTCTGCACCTCCTTCACATCCTTCCCCCGGCTCCTAGCCGGGTTGGCAATCTGCACCAGCACAACCCTGCCTTTCAACTCCGGGTGCTGCTCCAAGAGCTGCCCCATTGCTTGGAACTTGAACCCAATCCCCTTGAACATATCCATATCATCAACGCCCAACAACACAATCTTCCCTTCGTACAACCTGTTGAGCTCCTCGACCTTCCCGGCCGTCTCCGACAACGACATCACCGACCGCAGCTGCTCCATATGAATCCCAGCAGGGGATATCTTGATGCTCACCGTGCGCCCATAGTAGTCCAATCCGATGTACCCACGCTTGGACTCGTAGTCCAATCCGAGTAACCTGCTGCAGCACGAAAGGAAGTGCCTCGCGTAATCGAAAGTATGGAAGCCGATGAGATCGGAGTTGAGGAGGGATCGGAGGATCTCCTCCCGGATGGGTAAAGTCCGGTATATTTCCGACGAGGGGAAGGTACTGTGCAGGAAAAACCCGAGCTTTACCCGGTGGAACCTCTTACGAAGGAAAGTGGGGAGCACCAAGAGGTGGTAGTCGTGGAGCCAGACGAAGTCGTCGTCCGGGTTGATCACCTCCATCACCTTGTCGGCAAAGATCTTGTTGGCCGAGACGTAGGCCTGCCAATGGGATCGGTTGAAGCGGGCGCCATGGCTGGGCGATAGAGGGAGCATGTAGTGGAAGAGAGGCCAGAGGTAGTGCTTGCAGAAACCATGGTAGTATTTGTTGTAGGTGTCCGAGGGGATGAAGGTCGGGACGCACCGGAAGCGCTCGAAGAGGTGGCCGGCGACCTCCTCCTGGTCGTCGGCGGCGATATCGGCCTTCAAGCAGCCGATATACACCACCTCCACATCCGGCGAGAACCCGTCCCGGAGCTGTAGGACGAGCGCGTCGGGATCCCACTCGAACCGCCATCTCCCGGCGGCATCCTTGCTGGTCCGGAGGGGGAGCTGGTTGGCGACGATGATCCGCCGCTCGAGCGCGGCGGAGGCGACATCGTCGCAGGCGGAGCCAGCGTCGGAGTCCACGCCGTCGCCGTCCTCCACGTCGGCGATGATGCCGGGGACCGTCATGACCCGAGGGAGCCGCCGGCCCATCGGCCGGATCCGGGAGAAATCGTCGCCGCCGTCGTCGAGGTCGAGCAGGTTGGCGCAGGATCTGGAGAACATCTTCCCAACCGCGAAAAGCCCACAACTTCCTCCGCCGTCAACTCGCCAGCAAACGACCCAACACAGCCAATTTCGCCGGCGGCGGCCGTAAAAAATTCAAGAGCATACGTATAGCGGACGAGGGGATGGTGAAAAAGGAGAAGGCTTTCTATGTGTAAGACCGGATATTGGAGGTGGCGGCGCGGCGGCGTTGGTCGCCGGAGATGGGGAAGATGAGAGCGTGGAGGGGATGAGAGGAATGGGGAAGAAGAAGGGAGGCGCGAAGCGGTGGCCAATATATTCGGTCAATCACAAACGGATAATTTTTGTGACGGTTTTGCCCTGGGTACGTAATCCGGATAAACATTGTCATTTGTTTAATTATCAAATATAGTTAAGACTAATACTTATTAGTATTTTTCTTGTAAATACAATGTTTTAGGATTAAGATGGGAAGTTAATGAGATTAGTAAATGAATCATCAAATCTAAAAGTTTGGGTTTTATTGACAGTAATGTTACTAAATTTATAGCACATTGAATTTGGATTAGATCAAATTTTGAAAGGATGTAAATATTAATAATAGCTAATTATACATGAACTATTGAATATGTTAATAATTAGATTAAATATATCAATTATAATAATGTAGGAGGTGGTTTAAATTTTAATCTATATGTATACATATATTTATATTAAAAAAATAAATATAAATATTTGAACCAAAATATTAGATAAAGATATGAGCATGGTTACTTAGATTTTTACTTTAAGCCTTAATTAACATCGAAAGAAGGTAATTTTGTTGAGAAATTAATTTCCATTAAGCTATACATATTAAGAAGTAGTATATAAATATAAATATGAAAAAAATATTACAATAAATTATTATAATATAATACTTTAGCGTAATAAATATGAAGAATCTTGTCTGTATTAAATAATAAAAATATTATATTTATATGTAATTCAATCGAGATGCAGAAACTAAACTGTTTACATTTAATTTATATTTATAAAAAATATGTATTTTAAATATAAATAAAAGAATTAAATGAGAATCGAGATTAAATTAAGAAAAGAAAAAAAAATGCCTCACGAAATAACTCAATTCAAAATAATCTTTTAATGTTATTTTTTAAAGTTCTTATAATTCAAAATTTTAAAATCATAAATTATTTAATGGATGTCTAAGATGTAAAGATAAATAATTCTGTAAAATTTATTCTTAAAACTTGTTCCTAAAAATACCCAAATGACAATATTTAAAATATTATTAATAATTACACGGATAAATAAATAATATCAAGAAAACTAAGCATTTCATGCTCTTGGATATAAAGAAAAACAATAATATTTTTAAGTAATTTGTTTTTTAAATGGGGGAGAAAAAAAAAGCAGAAAAAATATAAAAGGAGAGGATGGTCATCTCAGGGCAAGGAGCAGCCTAGCTGTAGTTGTCCGGTGGAAAGTTCACAAGTCGGCCAACGGGGAGGGTGAGACCGGCACGTGCCGGTCATGAAGTGGGGCCGACGACGGCGCGTGTTTGGATAACGATGAAAAATTTGGGGGGCGGCGGTTTCCCTCCACCGGCTTCGCGCCACTGCCTCCCGACACGCGGCATGTCGGGCTGTCCCATCACGTCCGACGTGGCTCCATCCAATTGGTGGACAGTAGGTTTGAAATAGGGGTGAGGCGTTGGGAATTGGTGGTGCGGGGGAAGTCGGTCATATCCGGAATGTGGGCCCTGGGCCCACCTGCTAGAGGCTATCCCTGGCGTAAGGTAGAAAATTATTTATCGTTATTGTTTTAAGAATTTTCTTTATAAAAAATATATTTAATGTTCAGTCTTATTATTAGTTTTTATTTTCTTTTTTTGATCATGTAAATATAAATTAATGAATATTAGTTAATTTTTTATTGTTAATACAAATCAAAACTGAATTTAAACCGAAATTTATCATAAGATTAGCTCCCTCATAAGTGACAAGCTAGATTTATTATAATTCACGTCTATATAAAATAATGGGTACCCAAATAAATTTTATTATTTGACTCTAATATAAACATTAATTAGTTAAAACCAACGTCTTATTAATGGTTTCTATTTTCTCTTTTTTATAATGTAAATATAAATTAATGAATATTAGTTAATTTTTTACTGTTAATACAAATCAAAACTGAATTAAACCGAAAATTATCATAAGATAAGCTCCCTCACAAACATACTTACAGGAACTCAATTCTCTATAATCCACGTCTATATGAAATAATGGGTACCCAAATAAAATTTATTGTCCGATTCTAATATAAACATTAATTAGATAAAACTAACATTTTTTTAAATTTAATTCAAAATTAATTATAATTCATTAGCAGAGCTAATGAAGATGATTTTATTTTACAACAACATTCATTATTCGAATTAATCAATATTTTTAAAAGCTAATTACATTATTCGACCAAGATATTTTTTTCCTTAAAATTATTATTATCTTCAAACTATTAGCTTAGAAGTAAGATGAGATGTGAGTTTAACGTGGGATTCTTCCTATGTTGGTGACCAACTCTACATCGCACCATAATCCATATAATAAACGTGGGCGTGTATTTAAATAAAAATGTGACGAAAAATGTAAATATTTTTTCCAAGTAGGTACAATAAATATAAATAAATATTAGATGTCGGCTTGCCGTGACTGTGGTGGGCCCCTGAACAATTTTATTTTATTTTTTCCAAGCATGGGCCCCATGAACAAGGTGGATAAGGTTTGGCATATTTGTTTCACACGGAAATTTCTTTTATTTTTTATTTTTTAAATGTATCCCTTTTAAATTAAAAAATTGAAATGTATGGGTAATGGGTATCCATTTTGTGGATTAGATGTTGTTGGGTTGGATGATATTTTTTTATTAATCATACCTAGGTTTAGAATAATACTTGAAATAAATATTTTTATTTAGAAAGTTGTTGACCTCTTACTTACACTCTATTAAAGTACATCATTTGAGATTAAAAAATATTTATTTAATTTTAAATTAGTATGTCAAGGAATGATAAGTGGAATTTCAACATGAATATATAGTTTTTTTATCTATTAAAAGACTAGTGTGAATGGAAAGGTAATTTTGCATAAATAGAGATAGCTTTATCTAAATTAAGATCTATGCAATTATAAATAATAATACCCATAATGCAAGAGAATTGCTAGAGTTTAAAAATTTTCTTACCGGAAAAAAGAAGAAGAAATGATATATAAAACTTTGCAGTAGATCAATTATCATGATCTGACAATGTTTAGTCAGGAAAATATGAAACACCAACTGCACTAATTTGATTTAATTTAGCATTAGTCAGCCCTAAGATACAGTCATGGAAGTATTCTCCTGGTTCCTACCCACCCAACTAAACCATCCGAGATCTTGACAAAGAAAACCATTCAAAACCCGACATCGATCTTATCCGTCGCACTCTCTCTTGACAACTTCCATCTTCTTCTCTTCTTTAATATATGTGAAACGTGAATACATACATGCCCATGTGTTGATATTGAAAGTCTTGAGCTTATCTGATTCAGATCTTTGCTTCTAAATCATGAGACAAATATGGTTATTATAGTAGCGTATACGTACTTAGCTTGCATTAAAATTGAGAACCCAGAAAATGACCGTCTTATCTGAATGTAGTTTCTGGATATTGATTGTTTCTAGTTTAATCTAATACAGTCTTATATGTATATACAGATAAGCTTGCAAGCTTTCCTGATATTTGTATATTCATGGGGATGGTGAGTGGTGTACATCAAAGGTCAAGATGTTTCTTTCCGTCTGGTAATGAACCGTCGACTGGTCGACGGCCAGGAATGTTCTAAGTTGCACCTTGGATAGACGTCTCTCTTGTTTGTAAAAAATGTTATAGCTAGCTTTGTGATGTATATGTATCCGAGAACAATACGTAAAGTTGAAAGCTCCATGTTGCACCATTGTTACTCATCATAAAAGACTCCATTTCTGACCAACATGGAGAAGTTTTTACCAAAGGTTTCATGAAGGGCGAAGGCGACCTGATATCTTCATATATCCAAATAATTATATTTAACCAGTATTTCATTTTGCTAGTATTCTAGTTTATAAAGATTTGAATGAAAAAAAGAGGCCAGATTACGTATTTTGAGCCTTTATTTTTTTCACAAATGATACGAACCAACATGCATCTAATATATCTAAAAAAACTCAAAATTCTTAAAGTATGTATTTTCTGTTGGATGTTGGACGTGTGTGTGTGTATATATATATATATATATATATCATAGGGGTTATTATTAAGATTTGGGCTTAAATTAAATGAATCTATTAAAATTAAAATTAATGAATCATTAATATTTAAAGATAAGTCTGAATAAATACGTGGAAATATTATTTTCATAATCTCTAATTTATGATGATTTAAATTAAAATTATAAAATATAAATATAAATATAATTATAGTCCTTGAATTTGCACAGAATTTTTCTTTATGATATCCTATCATCTAGAAACTTTAGTTATAAAAAACTTGTACTAAATTTAGAAGATTAAAATCTAAAAAAGTTAAAAATCATATTACTTTTATGAATTCGGATACGCTTTCGCTATCTAATTTTATTTACTTAATAATTTAATACGAAAAATAAAAAAAAATTAAATTTAAGATTATAAATAAAGTTCCAACATTTTCTTCATTTACAATAAAATATGCTATTTTTTAAAGATATTTTGAATCCTGAGTAGTGTTGTTAATGTCTGAATAAATTGGGCACCCCACCTAACCCTACCAGATCCAACCCAAAAATACAAAGTTCTGGTCCAATTATATCAGTTCAGATCTACGACCGGGTCCTTTTTAGTACCTGTTTCACATAGGACTCATTTTAGATCCAAACTTGAAAATTATTTAATTTTTATTTTTAATTTTACTTTTTTCTTTACATAATTTTGTATATACAAAAAATACCTCCTTAAATATATTATTTTTTGTTGTTGTAAATATGAATATTTGTCATAAAATATTTAAACTTTTGTATATAATATATTTATTAACGGTACAGTTTAGATCGGCGGCTTTGTTAGACCCCGTCCGACCAGTTTTGGGTTTAAGCTAAAAAAAAAAAAGAGTACTTGAGCATATATTAAGAGGTTCGGATTCAGGTCTTTAACAAAACAAGCATTTTGAGATCTTAAACTAATATTTTGTTCAACAATCCCACAAAGAGATGCAAATTTAATTTTCTAGAAAATAAAAACTTAGTTTCCTAGTAGTTAATGGTCTTCTTGCAGGGAGCAAGTTGGACAAAATAGTGAAGCTTTGGCTGGCAATCTGACCTAATATTTTCCACAATGGGGTGACACAGATTTGCAACATTTGTTCTAGTTTATTGACTCTCAATGGCCGTCAGGTCGGCCATGACCATTTCAAGCCCCACACACAAATAAACAAACAAAAGGATAAGGTCTTCTCATACAATGCACATAATGAATATAAACAGATACAGAATACTTATCTTGACAACTTGCTTTTGGCATCTTTCCTTTTTTTTTTTTCTGATGCATTTGTTTTGAGTCTTCAGATCTGAGAAGCCAAGTTTTGATTTTGCTTTTTCAGAACTAGAAAATTTACAGGAATCGAAAGGAAGGAATCCATAATCTCGATTTTAATTATTTAGAAGAATATGATAATTTACACACACACATTAGCTTGAGTTTATCTTCCATTTCACAATCCAATCTGATGGTTGTAAAAATTTCAATTGCGATTCATAAACTTAAGCAAAACCATTCCAACGTCTAGAGTAATTTGGAACAGTGGCTTATGACATACATGCTAATAGCTCCATCCAAACTAATATAGAAGAATGATCAACAAATTATCAACCACTAAAATTGAAAATGGTTGAATAAATAAAGATAGCATCCTTGATGTTACTGTCAAAAAATGTTGATTAAAGCATCCAAATAACCAGCCAACTGCATTGAGAAAAAATCAGAACAAGTGAACCTGTTTAGTTAGCCAATCAACTCCTCTTTGAAGACCAAACAATTTACTTAATGGCATACCTGAGCCAGAATGCCTTTTCCGGTCCCCCTTTCTATAATCAGACCTGCCGTCAGACCAAGCATGGCCCATACCCCGTTTATAGCCTCTATGTAGCGTTGTTTCTGTGGCCAGATTACCTATTCAGTTATCTGAGGAACTGGACATAAATATCCCCATGTTTCAGAAATGTAGAAATACAGGACAAGATAAGCTCACTTCTAAATTATCTTATTATCACTTTCCAGGCTCAACCAAATTTTTACAAACCACACTCACAGAATAAAAAATAAAATCTGACCAAAATTCACAACTCATAAGATATTAGGTTGCTGCCTTCAAGTGAAAACACAAAAAAGAAATCAGGTAAAAACAAAAGCTTAGACATTATCAGCGTGTTTGGTCAAGAAATAAGAAAAGCGCCACACCTTTAGCCTCTCTTTGGCCTTAATCTCCTGCAAATGTATTTTGGCCAAGCGTTTTGCCTCCAATGGGTCCACCATGATCACTTCATCGTTGCTCTTATTTCTTTTCTGCATATACAGGAACATTGAGATAAGTTCAGGCAGAGAACCTTAATATGCAAAGTAGAGTTACATGCCACCAAGTTGCCAGAAAGCAAAAACAATTTTTATGGCCAAATGAGAGCAAAGTCACAACATTGCAATTAATTTTTTGCACAAAATGCCATGCTGAATCTAATAAAAACGTAAATTATAGAGTGCTAAACATGAACCAGCTCTTATAACCAATCCTCTTTTAATTATGCCTAGAAAAAAATGCAGTTTACACTAGAAACGTCGTGTGCTTGAACAAGCTAGATCATAGAGAATGCCCAATAATAACGAAAAAAAAACAGCAAATTACATCAGCAGCAGCAAAAACTCGAAAGTTCAGTACTCTGTGGCTTTTAACGAACAATGCAACCTCTTGCTGGCGCTTCGTTGTGAACCTGTAAAGATAAATACTACATATATTACTGACAGCCTCCAATAATAAAGTATTTCGTACAAGTAAGCAAATTTAAGAGTACAATAAAAAAGAATAAAACACACTGATTCATTAATATTACAGCTAAAGAAACTTCCTTGAGCCTTAGGAGCTGAAAGTAACTTTCAGATGCAACTTACCGCTAAAAAAATAAAAAATATATCATATTTAACTATTCTATCGCTAACTTAAATTACATACATGGTGTCATTATGAAACACAGAGCAAAAATATCACAGATAGCTAGCCATATAGCTCACCGTTCTTCAATTAACTTAAAATTAATTTCGTATTGGTATAAACTATGCAACACAGGAAGCTAGACACAGAGTTATCTCAAAAAATCGTTAATTTTCCCTACAAAAGTATAGAAAGAAATTTTAACGAACATAAATAATATCCAGCTAAATTTTGAAACAGTACGACAACTTTGTTATCTTTTCTCCTGGTGAACATAAGAAAACTTTGCATAAAATAAAAAACTCCTGAAAATGTTTACGCCAACTTGAGCAGTAAAATTTCCTCATAATCCAAAGTTTCACCATCAAATCCACGATTTCCGATCAAAAACTCTGTCTTTAACCCTAGAGCCACCCGGATTTCTACCAAAGATCCAGTCTTTAAGCTAAGAATTGCACTCATTAACAGTCCATACATAACACATATATCCAAAAAAACACAAACAGAAAATTCTCTCAATAGCAGACTAATTTCGACGCCGCAACAAGCACTGACTTCCAAATTTCAATCAACAACAAAAAGCAATAAGCAAATACGGAGCTCGAGAAGATAACTAAGGCAATTACCAGCGAAGAGAGTGAAGAGGGCCCTCACGGAGAGCGGCCGTGAAACCGGCGGAGAGGGAGACGGCCATCGCCGGCGACGAACGAGCTCCGACCAAAATGCCTTCTTTGATTTCGTATCAGCCATTCGTTAGCTCGGGCCCTTAGAAATGGCCCGCTGGGGCCCATAATTTCTTTCAAATTTATATTTCTTATCCACTATAGCTCAATTAAGCTTGATTTGGCTTAATTTAAAATATAGTTTCGTTTGAGTTCTATCGGGTATAAAATGATGTTTTGGGATGGATTTAGACACAATTACTTTGGCTTTAGTCCAAATAAAGCATCTTTTTATTGCATCTTGAATTTACATTAAAAACTTGAATGTTTGAAGAATTAAAATTTTTTGGATAGGTTGGAGCTAGTGGTGGGCATGAGTCAAGTTAAGTCGAATTTTGCTAAATTCAAATTCGACTGATTTGATAAACAAATTGAGTTTCGAATTATATGGTTTCAAATTAATTTATTTTGCTTTGAGTTCGAGTTTGACTCAAACCTAATCTCATGTAAGAATGACTTAATATCACAATATATATATATATATATATTGTGATATTAAGTCAT
>JAVDBV010076415.1:0-15688 GCA_032619315.1 Piper longum
CACCAAAATATATATATATATATATATATATTTTGGTGGATGTGAACACTGATCTCTCATGCTTAAGTAACATTCTTATTTCCAATTCTACGTAATTGAATTGTACTCGGCTCCACCCTCTAGAATGCTGAAGGAAGTTGTGAACATGTGATAATTAAGTTAAATGAGTTATGGTTGTGCCGTCAATTGCTTTGAGCATTTAGAGGCGATGATATATGTCTGGGTGTTGCTATAATTGCCTTTCAATATGTAGAACAGCTTCCTTTTTTGTCCCTTATAGCTCAGAGCTTGATTTTCGTCTTTCTATTCCGTTTTTCTTTTAATATATATTTTATCATTTACAAATATGTTGGTTTGAGATGGATCAAAATCTTTACCTTTCTCGAATGGCTTGTTTTCTGTTGTCTGGATCTGGAATAGCTCATGTTTTCTCTTCATTAACACGTCCACTGTTCTCATTGTATAATTGTGTACTAGCACGAGAGATAGTGTCCCCTGTGAAATGACTCATCCTTGTTTTTGTCAGTCCTCTTAGTGAGAGTGCTCAGACAGTAGGATGGCACTGCTGGCACAGCAGTACAATCTGGTTGCTTGCCTATTGCAGATGTCTTCCGTATTGCAGTTTCCAGCTTCAAGATCGGTGACTGGAGTCTGTTCGATTCAGGTGCTTAATGAGCTACCAAACCAGTACCCCCCGACAAACATTACTCGATGTAATCAAATCTATAGTTTTATAATTTTAATCTTTGTTGTATCCATCTAATGCATATAGACTTGCGCTATGCAACCCATCACCAGTGAACTACTGCTCAACAAAGCAAAAGCAATCGATTTCGATAGTAGGCTTGTGACCAATGATACTTAAAACCAAACTTGATTTATGTGAAAAGTGACTGGTATGGTTATGATGCTAGCCTGTTCATATATAAATTATTGTATGTATATATGTATATATATATATATATATATATGCTAAATAGTATAGATGATTTCTCATCATGCCAACTTTGCACTCGTGTCTCCTCACGGGTCCCCTGCACACCTGCGTTTTTCTAGTTTTGGTGTGCTGGTAGGATGAGGAAAGTACCAAAGAGTATGAAAGACACCTCCCATTAAGTTATCAACCCTAATGGGCCGAGAATGGGCCATGCTGTTTGAAGTGACCGGGCCCGGACTGCCGGCTCGCCGCGAAACATTGAACGTGTTGGGTATCAGCTTTTGGTGAAGGGAACAGATCTAGTTAGTGACGCCATATTGTACGTTAAATGGGCCAGGCCCAATTATACCGGCCCAGCAAGTGGTGGGCCCAGCCCTCTGCAAGATATAAACAAGAATCCATCGCTGTCAAGTGGGCTCTACTTGTCTACATAGCTCGGGGTAAGGGTTCTCCGATCGGACCCACCAAAGGCCCAATTATTAAAAACACATGTTGCAGGACGACGAAGAAAAACTGCAGGTGTGTGTAAGTCGTGGACGTTTCCGGTAACATATTTGGTGACGTCCAGATGTAAAGCACCCAAGGTCCACTGTGCCCCTTTTTTTGGCCCGGACGGGTGGTGACGTCAGACCTAGTTGGTGGGCCTAGGGTTTGTTTGAAGAAAAAACCTTATGCAAGGTACTGCCCCCCTGAGTAGGAGTATTAATGCCGCCTAATTATGACTATGCGTTCCTGGTGAATAATTTTACGTGTGTTGGAGTTCGTAGTCACATACTGTGATTGTTCATGGCTAAAGCGGGCGTCACACACTGTTGCAAGCTCGGCTCACATACCTGGTAGAGCCGAGCGGCCATATAGGGAAGGGATTCATTCTTTGGGCTAAGTATAGATTAGGGTTAGTATAGAGTTGATCATTCATAGTTAAGGTGGTTTATCTAAGGGGGGGGGGGAAAGGAGAAATTACAACGTTTTGTTATTTATTTACCATCAAAAATCAAATGGCCCTCCGAAGAAGGGAGGCAAAGATTCCGAGTGGCGGTGGCAGGACACCCACCAGGCTGCCGCCAGAGAGATGAGATGGGAGGAGGACAATACCTTTGATGGGCTGGGAAAGTGATGGGCCCACCACGGCAGCCCACTTAGCTGTCTTGTTATAAATTGACTGCCGGCATCTCCCCGGTCTGGTTTTATCCACATTTATCAATTCTGTCCAGGACCCGACCCCACCTTCCTCGTCATACAAAATCAAAGCCCGGGCCCCCACCAACTCAAAAAAAAAAAATTGCATCTACCAGGCAGTTTCTTCATTTTTAAAAACAAAAAATAATAATAAATAATATTTCTTTAATTTTATTTTTAGTTTTTATCATGTCAATTCGAAAGTGATCGAAAGAAGAGATTAATTAATTAATTAATAGTAGCATATCAATATTACGAGTATTTATGCAATGGTGGATCACCTGATGTCGATCTTATAACCAAAAGCTGTCCTTAGCTCGAATTTATAATTTGTCAGAGATAAAGCTCGCATAAGTCTGGTCTGGCCCACCTTTGAATCAAAGGTCGGCCTAGCTGTTTCAACATAGGTTTGACTACGATGGAGCCAATAGCTACTTTGTGTGGGGACTTTACTTTATAGGGCTGAAAAAAATGATCTTTTTTATTTTTTATCATTTTACGATGGCAATTCAATTTCGAACTATATATATATATATATATATATAAGCTGGTTAATTCATGATTACGGCTAAAATAATTATAGCAAAAGAAAATTTTGTCATCGTTTAAATGATTGAAAATAATAATAATAATAATAATAAATAATAAATAATATACACTTAAAATTCAAGCAAAACCCATGTGTGTCAACAATCAATGACAGACGATGTTGGAGAATGACTTATTAGTTGACGACGTCATATTCAAGCTATACTGCAATAATACGATAATAGTTCATTATAGCATTCATAATAATGTAGGACACACTGATAACTAGTATATGTGGAGAGGAGCACTAGATGATTTAGCTCTCATATTGTAACCATCTAATATTAAACGTTTTAGATGGGGAATATTGATTAATAACCATCCAAAATGTCAGATCAAGTATTTGATTATATATTGTGTACTTTGTCTAATTATATGTTAAATCAAAACCATGTTTGGATATTTTATTTGGTGGAGGCCATGAATTGGAGTGTCTTTTTTATTTGAAATATGTGAGGATGATATGTTTGTAAAGTACAAAGTGAGGATCCTCCATCTTTCTTCTTTTCTTTTTTTTTATCTTTCTTTTCTTTCCACCAGGAATGTCTGCTTCTTGACTGCACAAGGTCCTCTTTAATCATACTTTTTTGTGATAAAGCCAAATGGAGTAGCGTTTTTACATAGTGAGTTAGGATTGGGATCAGCTTGGGGATTGATGCCAACCTAATCCTCTCTTGCAATCCTTCTTCCTATATATATATATATATATATAATTACCAAAATGTGCAACTGATAATTTATAAATTTCCCATATTCCATGAAATGAATTATATAACTCTGGTTTCCCCTATTGAAAGGATAATATATAATAATATCTTGGCATGCATATACTACAAGGACCCATAAACAAACCGAACGAGGCAGCTAATTTTTTCAGTTTTTTCTCATTTAAAGCAAATAAAAGTAAGATAATAGATCCAAGTAGTTTGGCTTGAAAATTCTGGTTAATTCCTATGCATTGATTCAACCTATTCCAACTAAAGCAAGGGTGGCCCCTTTCACAGGGAAACAAAGTTGCAGTTGGTGTCCTTGAGATTGACATAAGGGAGTTGCATGTACGTGCTATATAGAACACAAGTGCTGTTGCACATTTATGAGCAGCTCCATTATTTTTACATCCCCCACAACACCTTTCTCATCAACCAGATTGGTGTTAGTTTTGCCAATTCTAAGAGCCGTGTTAATGGAGATGCCATACCCACCTCGGCAATACTTTCCACCCTTTCACATGAGGCAACTGTTGATGATGCCGACCCCTTTAAAGATGAGCCTGATCAATCTCTCGTTACCTTTACCACACATCTCAATTCTCATGTCAAAGCCCCCCAACAAGGATTAGAAATTTAGAATTTTTATTTTGAAAAAAAAATCATGAAACTGCCCCCATCTCATTCAGTGGAGATAGGTGGATAGACAACAACATCACATATGTTCCCATTTTGATAAAGAACTGACACAGTGATACAGCTCCCCACAATGACAATTCCTCATAGCTAGAGCACCTAGCATGTAGAAGAAGATCCTATAGCCCCCTTCGTAGGCTGTACCTACAAATATAAAAGAAGTGAAACCAAGTAAAAAGAAGATCAATAGATTCCCAATCATTAATGTCACTTTGTTGGATCTTATAGGGGTTACCCATGTTTGTTACCAGGTAGAGGAGCAGGCAGGCATAGGTAGCAAAGGCAGGTTAAGCGGTATGTGATGAGGAGGAGGCCATATATATTGGATCAAAAGCAAAAGCAGTGCAAGGGTCATGTCAGCCATGGCTGGCCTGGCTAGCCAAGAGGAGCTTGGAAGAAGAAGAAAAAGAAGAAGCTAATGTTCATGATCAAAGCGGGAGGATGTAGAATGATTACTTGAATGAAGTAGGCCCCCCAACACTATCATCTTTTTTCATATACTCTGATCTGCAAACACACTACTATTAGCCACTGTCCATCTTTCAATTTCATGTATTTTTGTTTATGTTTTTTTGACTTGGAAGAAGCAAGAGAGAAAGGTCCCCACCATCCTCTCTTCCTCTTCCTCTTCCTCTTCCTCCTACCGGCTCTCTCCCTGGCCTCCATTGTCTTTATGAATTGAATGGAAAAGGGGTCCGCACGTGGAGTCTGAGCCAAGGGACTGTACAAGCCACAATAAAAAGGAGCAGGGAAAGACCTGTCTCGATAAAAAGAAGAGAGATAATTTAACACACTCCCAAGAGAGAAAGGGGAAGCAAATACAAATAAAGCCCCTCTCCTCTCTTCTATTTTTGCAGTTAAAGCTAAACTATTTTCGTAACATTCTGCTTTCCATGTCTCTCCATTATTTCCAATCCTCAACCTCCTCTTCACCCCTTATCATCTCCCCTTTGTTGTTTCTCTTTGTCCCCTCCAACCAGGGCTTGGATCATAATATTTGTTCATCATCATGATCAACTGTTCATCAACAAGAGCGGCTCCAGCTCTTGCTTCGTATAATCTCCTCCTCTAATCATATTGGGTGCAACTCTGCTTATATAGTAGTACTCATCAACAGTACTGCGCTTCTGCTACTGATCATCATCGGCTGGCTTAAAACTGATATGGAAGGAGACGGCCGGGAAGGGCTCCGGCGGGCGAATTTCCCTTTGCAGCTGCTACAGAGGAAGGAGGAGGAGGAGGAGGAGACGACCGGCTGCTCAGGCTCCGCCTACCCGTCACTTGCCATGACGACGATTACGTCCGCGGCAGGGCCAAGCGGGTCGTCCACCGCCCGGCTGACCTCGGCGGGGTTGGAGATGGTAGAGGGGGGCAAGAAGCCGCCGGCAAAGAGGTCGTCGACCAAGGACCGGCACACCAAGGTGGAGGGCAGAGGTCGACGCATCCGGATGCCGGCTGCCTGCGCCGCCCGGGTCTTCCAGCTCACAAGAGAGCTCGGCCACAAGTCGGATGGGGAGACGATCGAGTGGCTGCTCCAACAGGCGGAGCCGGCCGTCATCGCCGCCACCGGCACGGGCACTATCCCCGCCAACTTCACCTCCCTCAACATCTCCCTCCGAAGCTCCGGCTCCACCATGTCAGCCCCTCTCCGCACCTCCTTCTTCAACCACGCCGCAGCCGCCGGCGGCCCTTCCCTCACCATGAGCGGCTGCGGCAGGGCCAGTGACTGGGAGAGGCCCCTCGACGACCCCCACCGCCGGGCCTTCTTCGCAAGCGGCGGGTTCCAATCCGACAACCTACTCAACTTCCAAGCTGCTGGCAATGTTGTGCATGGGAAGAGCCATGACCTTCTACGTGGGCCCTTCATGGATGTGTCCGACGCGTCCTTAGGCAGTGCCGGCGGCGATATCGGTACCGATGTCAAGAAGCGGCGGTCGGATCCCTTCGCGTCGCCAACCGCCGGAAACTACCTCCTCCAGCCGGGCTCCGGCACGGTGGCCCAAAACCAGGCGGCCACATTCTTGATGGTGGCAAACCCTAATAACCAAGGGTTGGCCATGGGAGGGGACCCGCCCCCTATTTGGGCCCTACCGACTGTGGGGTCCGCTAGTACCCTGTATAGAGGGACCATGTCCAGTGGCCTGCACTTTATGAACTTCCCGGGGCCTATGGCCTTGCTGCCCACACAGCAATTGGGGTCCACATTCGCCGCTGCCGGCGCCGCCAGTCTCGACGGTAGCCTGAACGCCGTCAACCCGTTCAGGCCACTCGGGGGAGTCGGCGGCACCGCCTCGGAGTCGTCGGAAAGGCAGCCGGGGTCGAGTGAGCATGATTCCAGGCATGATCAGTAGGCTAGGGGGATCAGTTTAGCGCACTACTGATACGACTACTGCACAGGCAATGTTCCCATTTCATAATTTTCTTGATTTCTTAATCCCCATGATCGATCATCTATCGTCTTTGTTTGATTTCAACCCTTGAGGATTTGAGTTTGTAGCACATTGAGTTTGTCATTTGTGTGACCTTATCTGGAATTGCATATTACTTTAGGCATTTTAGGCGAGTAGACGTTATTACTTCATTCTAAGATATTGTTATTGGAGAGAGCTTCACCAAGGTTTCTTATTTATTTTATACATGAGAGGTACAATTGGATCATTCTATATATGAGCTAGTATATACATATGTTGAGAATTGAGCATTAGAGAGAATATCACCACATGAGTTATATAATTAACATTATGTTTCATTATTCGAATATCATTTTTAATTTGGTCCTGTTAATTTGCTCCATGGAAGCTAAATCAATTTTGTTGCTTGGAGAGGATCGTGGGGTTTATGGCATTAAATCATGCAATTGATGCCAATCCAGCAGTAAAATCACACCCTTTTTAGAAGGTCCCACGAAACGAATTACAAATTTTTTGGTCCCATTTCTTAATTTTGATCTTCATTCACGTGCTCTATTGAAAGACATGGAGCTAGTTTTAGAGTGTTTAGTGATCTGAATACTCTTTGGGCATATATTTGGTGCTGCGACCATATATATAGATGTGTACATATTAATTTAAGAAACTTTGGACAGCTATATACACGAAGATCAAATGGTGTTAATTTGAAAGAGGTTTGTCACATGGGACAGCTCATGACACAAGTCTTCGAAACAAGAATATTGCATTAGGATGTCTGATCGAAAGAATTTTACTCAATTCCCTTATATAATAAAATGAGTTGTCCTTTCTCACCGTGAAAGAATTGCTATCTATATACTGATCGCTGCCTAGCTACGAGGATTAGGCTTATAGATTGATGTGCAAAATGTATAAGAAATTACAAAGTAGAACATTGTTTTATTCAATTCCATGATTAACATAATGAGATGCAAGTCTCAACAAAAGTTGATTTGATAATTGTTGGTATGAATGTGCTTGGAGTGATGACTTTGGACAGTCTGGGAAGGAATTTCTACAATCCTTCATGATCATTACAGGGCTACCTAACTGTCTGCATGCTACATTGATGACTTTGTTGTACAAAGCAAATATAAGCGATTCTCATGATTCAAATATATTGGTAGATTTATACCCTGCGCTAATTTATCTAATTTGCTCTTATAATAAGTTGAATGGTGTTATGCAAATTAAATTTACAGCACTGTTAGAGGTTGAAACTTGAAAGAACAGTTGTGGATGTGGAGATCAATATTGAGGAGATGAATATATTAGCCCTTATTTTAAAAAACTGGAGTAGAACTTTTCTGTACGTGGTAATCCATATATGAACAAATGGTTTTTTTAATGGAAAAGTGCAAGAAATTAAAGAAAAGATAACTTTGGAGCTTCTTTTTCCGGTTCTTCCCATGATAAAGAAACGTGGCATCAACTATGTAAGGGAGAACATTACAAGCTGCAGGTAAGGTAGATTATGGTAGTCCTTGTGCATGAAAGCTGGCAGCTTGTAATGCTTGGCCAATGGTATTTGAGAGACAAAAAATGCTTGCTCTTTCTTCAATTTGAGTAGTAGCAAGCTGATGATTTCGAGATGAAGGAAACCAGAAGGAAATTACTAATTGTAATCTCCTGTAATCAATTTCATAACAACTCGCTAGTGGCCCAACGAGTCAAGCCACTTCTCAAACCCGGTTTTTTTTTATTTCTAAATTTTATAAATTTTATATGAACTCTTAAAACAGTTTTGAAAATAAAAACCCAAGTGAGCTTGACTCTTTCTTGTAATCATTTTAATATATTAATTTTGGAGTAATATTTCAGACTCGATGATGATGTCTCTCATTAACTATGAGTTTAAACAGCCATCTCAATATGACGGCCGGAGCTTGCCTTATTCACAAATTGAACTTTAATTTCAAGATCAGGTGAACTGAATAAACGTCAACGAAGAGAATAATCGATCAATGTTGGTGAGCCCCTTCACAATGCAGGCTGATTTCTTTCTTCATGCATTTGCTTTTTCTCATCGACTTGGTCCATTTCTTGTTGCATGTTTGAGAACTCATGTGTAGGGATCAATACTCTTTAATGTCTGTTTGTCAAGCTCTAATTATTTTGACATGAAATCACAGTTTTAAAATCGTGGCTTCAAAAACTCTCCAAAATATATTTCTCCCTTCCATGGCTATTATTTGAGCAAGTATAATTTATCCATTACTCCAAATTGGCAACATTCTATAATTGAATCTACTAGTTTTCCTCAATTAAGCAATTATAATTACTAATGATGTCTTTATATATCAGCCAAATTACCCAAGTTTGATAAGTAGAATCAGTCGTAGACTACTTATAATTTATGCCCGATGAGATGATTATTATATATCTACTTAGTAATGTTAGGCTACATTTAAATGTATACACGTTTGATTATAAGACCAACAGGCGTAATAAGAATTTTTTTTTAATGTATGATTCCTCAAAGCCCTGGATATTGGGCAAAAGATTCCAACGTACAAATTAAATGTTATTAATTATCGAGTTTGAGCTTGTGACACCCCATGAATGATTAATTCGACCAATATATATATATATATATATATATATATAACAAGATTAGGTTGCCTTGCAAAAAAAAAAAGAACAAGGTTGAACAATAAATAAAGAAATAAACCATGTAGTCCCAACTCCCACGCTAGTCGTTCAAGTCAATTCCAGTGGCTAATTAGCAATGGTTAAGCAACATTCTTTTCGTACGAAATTAAGAGCTGGACGCACACTTGACCCATGAACAGACGAGCCACTAACCAACGAGGCATTCAAATACTACACAACTTTTTTAGATAAGGAATTTATACCATGTAGGAGGGTTTTCCTATCATTTTGTAGGACAAAGCATTCAGATTTCGAAAATATGAAAACATGTGACAGATTGATATTGTTCTTATTCACCGTGTTTTTTGATATTTATGGCAGTAAATCAATCGGGAAAAAATCATCAAAAAAATGTGACATCCACCAAAATGAATCATCGCTGCCCATTCATTCAAAATATCTAACGTAATTACTGACAGGTAATCCTGTCTTACAACATACAAATCGCATTCTAGGTTGCTTAAAAACACTGTCGTTTGCCGTTATTGTTTGAACCTTGTACAATTCTGACTCATCTTTATATGTATTATTATCGTGTGTAGATGTATTTGAAGATGACTCCACAAGCATACAACTCGTTGACTACAACCTTCTATAACTGAGAAAGATAGACTACTGAGAATAGTAGACGACATTAATTCTCTTACACAATCAGTTGACAGAAGAGACTATAAAATCCACTTCATAAAATTTGAGAATTGCGGTTCGCAGGACGCTCTAGTGAGTGCAGAACTCCTTAACTTCGCTCAACCATGGAAGAACACTTCAGATCATTGACAATCTTCGACCAAGCAATCCTCAAAAGCTTCAAAAGCAACTTGCTCATTAAACTTCGGCATGTAGTTGGTCTACTACTACTAGATTCATCTACCCGAAATATAATATCAGAATTTAATTGGTATTTACCCGTGTTTGTAAGATTAAATTAGTTTATCATCTGCCTCAGTTTTTTTCTTAATAAGCTAATCCTGTAAAACCTAGGGAAGTAGATATTACTTTTCATATTTATTTCGCGTGGAGTCACACATGAGAGGTGCTGCACAAACTCAGCAAACTAAGGATACATTTGAGTACCCGCTAGCACCACATTATTGCTCATTGCAATATAACTTTGGCATTTAAGAAAACCAGCACAAAAAGAATCACAAACAAGTCAGTTCACCTGTGGGTAAGACTTGAGAGGACCGGTGGAATGTAATCTTTATGAAGTGAATGTATAGCAAGTAACAAGCATCAATATAATGTAATAAGAGAAAATGGTAGTCATAAAAACAGTTCTGTAAAAAAAAAAGATGATTATGGTTATTAGAAACTAAAAAATTGATAAATTATCATAAAATTTTGCATTACATCGTCTACCTGCAAATTTCATTAATTTGTAATCTTCCAGCCCAAAAGGCGTCAGCAATTTATAACAAGAACAAATTTAGGCAAGTTTTTTAAAGTTTGTATGAAAAATATACCTCTCAGCCACAATATTCTTTGGCTATCGCCGCTGCCTCTTCCGCACCCTCTGCTCTGGCAATTGCAGGGGAACAGCAAGTTTCATTGACAGGGATTTCCTGATCTTACACCCCAATTCTAAATAATATGGCCTCAATTATGTGCTACTAACTTGTAGATCCTTGGCAATATCAGTAATTTCAGTTTCAAGGCCATCGGCAAATAGAGTTAGCACCAAGACATAACTGATGAGTAAATCATTCTTTTCAGGTGACAACTTTACTCGTTCTGTATCGACAAACATTTTGAAGAACTTCTGTTTAAAAACGACGGGTATTTCGTGATACTTGGCAAAGACATCTGGATTAGAGATTTGCATCAATTTCTTAAACTGCCTTGCTAAATTCTTAAACTTTACTAAGTGGGTAATATATGACAAAACACCTGCAAGCTTTTTCTTTTCATGTTCATCCTGCATAAACAGTTGCTATAAGTTAGTACCCGGGAAGGAAATCAACACCAAAAACAATTACACTAAAAGTAGGAGATAAAAATAGGCCACTAACATTAACTTCCCCAAGGTTGTGTATTCGATTACAGACATAGATTGGATAACCATTATTCTGCCAGAACTCTGTAGAAAGAATGGGATCTGGATTTGTTTGCAACAGGTCCATTATATCTGTGAGGCAATTCCACTCTTTTTTCTTAATAATCTTGTCCAACGGGTAAGCTTTTTCAGGAGTTGAAGCTTCTACATCATAGGGGGGTAAGTTACGATTGACATTAACATGTTCAGCAGCCTCCTTATTGAGAGTCACGTTTTTTAGTTCCTCTCCAACCATTTTCTGTGCCACATCATTACCTTCAAAACGAGAAGCTTCAAGATTTCCAACCTGCAGTAAAGAAAGAAATAATGCCATTTAGAAGAAATCTTTTTCCTCCAATACCGAGCACACTTTGTACAGCAATTGATCTTAGCACATCTGGTAACAAAGGCTGCCTAATCCCCACAATCACTGAAAACTATCCAATCTGTCATCTCATACAGCAAGGGCTGCATCACCATCTGGTGAAAAGATGTGATTAGTGTTCCACCAAGATCAACTAACACCATGACGTGTCATAAAATATAGCCTAGTTGAGTATGAGTAAGAGTCACATTACTGTCAGTGCTACTCGCAATTACTGCATTTAAAAAGGATTTTGCAGGTTCTCACAGTAATACCACTTACCACATGGCATTCATAGAACAATGACGTCCAATCCAAAAAATATAGCCAAAACAGTTCAAGAACGGACTTATTCTTGATACAAAAAAGTATATGTCAAATGAATTAGACCTAGAAGAGACCAAGGACGTGTCATTACCCGGTGTCTTTCTTTCTTTGTTCCATAGAGATTAGTGAGGTCCCTCATTTTTAGCTTTTTCTTTTCGGATTTGACTCCTTTTTCTTCTACATTTTTTGGAAAAGTACAGAAGCCTCCAATCGAAGGATCTGCACAAGTATCCAATGTCAAAATCAAAGACCAATCACACGGACAAAGGAACTCAAAAAACAAAGAGAGGAATCATACAATAACTTTTTAGACAGTAAGTGAAAAAAATTGGGATTACAAAGGCATTTACAACTCAGACAATCATCCATTGAATCCCATAAAATGGTCAAAGGAGAACCTTACCTGTCTATTAACCACAACTTAAACATATAGAAGCCAAACTAATGTATGAATAGACTGTATAAAAGGTTAGTGTATTCCCAGGACCAGCACAAATACCACATAATTGCTCATTCCACCATGTTGTTGAATCGGAAGCTACAGCTAAGGAGAAGCATGCCACCAATGGAAAAGGGAATCCTAGGCATGACAATAATCGCAACTTGAAGGAACATAAAAACGATAAAACATCAGTTTATCATAGTCATTTTCTGCTTAGTGCACTAATTAACCTTCTCCCATTCTTGCTCTACCACAAAAACATTCTTATCTATCTTGTTCATAAGATCCACATATCAAACTAGCTATCAATTGTGAAACATACTAAATGCGTGGAATATTTTGGGAAGGAAACTCGTGAGTTGTATGAAAAAAAGTTGAAATGGAACAGCAAACTAAATTGATCATCAGATGATTAACCACGCGTTCGAAGGCCTGTACCAAAACGATCCCCTCCCTCCCTGCACAATCTAGTTTTTCTTCTGAAAAAATGAAGATACTCATCTAAAACTAACAAATACCATTGCCACACATCCACGTACTATTAGATTCAAACAGAGCGTCATCATGTTGAGATAGATGGTAAATTGTTTTCAATTTCAATGCCAAACATTTGCACTGTTATTCTACTCCCTGCCCCCGTCCACGCTTGTGAATTCTACTCTGTCTCCCACATTCGCTCTAAAACATAAAACATCACTTGGCCAAAGTTCCCAAGTAACTACACCTTTCACCATGCAATACAACACACTAACCATCCCATTATGTGAACACTCTGTTTCAATCTAACAGATAGTTTACGTACAAACACACTTCACCATTTTCCTCAACAACATCCACAGTAGCAAGAATGGTTTTGGTAGTTCTCAACAGCAAATAAGTAAAAAAAAAAAAAAAAAACAGCAACAGCATGTTCTTGCGAATTGCCAAAGTACCTTATTGGAAGCAATAGGAACGATCTTCAAAGTCTGCGTCTCCTTGTCAAACACGCCCAACGCAAAGGTGAGACTCGCTCTCACCAGCGTGACTGCTACCAACAAAGTCAACATTCGACTCCCCGGGGCAAACAACTAGCTGCAACCGGTTCCCAAACGTTTGATGCCGACCCACCTTGATGTCCAAATCGTCGGCGCCGGCGCCGCCGGTTTGCTTCCCATCGCCGGCGCTCCCCGCTTTGATGGGATCGAATCGGGAGGCGAAATAGCCGACGAAAGGAGCAATTTTGTCACCGACTTCGGCGAAGCTCTCTGTGTCCACCTTCAGTTTCTTCTTCTTCTTCGACTTCCCGCTCCCGGAAGCTCCGGCCATTTTCTGGTTTTCCGACGGTTGGACAGATGACAGGCCGAGGTGGTTGAACTCTGAAGGAGCCTCGCTGGTCAAGTGCTGTGGAGGTCACGCCGGCGATCAAGACGGCGTTGGGATAGAGGCGGGGAGGAGCAGGGCGACGCGACATGGAGAAGAAGATTGGAATACTTGTCGTCACGGACATGGTTATCGGACGATTCGGTCTGACCAACTACTGTCCGATTTGATGGGTCGTCCATTTGTCAAGCTTCAAAATCGAGAACACAAATTAAGGTTAAGCTAGCGTTTTTACGTCAAGCCAAGTCTAACAAACACAAATAATTAAAATTAAGTTATTTCCTTCAACCGGTTCAATTTGACTTGGTTTGAAGTTCTATCTATATATATATTTTTAAATAAATTTTAAATGTGTATATGTTAAAATTATTGAAAAATTATGTATATAATTATGGAGCTTGACTTGTAATTATATCTTAATCAATACAATTTAGTTAATTGGAACTTGACTTCGATTCAAATTGAATGTTACAAGTTGACCAAAGCACATATAAGCTAGACAAGTTTAAGCAAATTAAAAACTAATTCAAATCATTATATATCATATTTATATATTTAATATTTATATAATTAATAATTAACTTCTTATTATTACCCGTTTCCACCTCATCAGACACTATTTTTATTGAAATATGTTTAAATCGAGCCAATTCTAACAAAAACAAACAATTAAAATTAAGCTAATTATTTTTGCCCGTTTAATTTGGCTCGGCTCGAAGCTTTATATATTTTGTAAGAAATAAATGTAAACAAATAATAAAGATTTCTAAAAAAATAATTATATGATTAAGAAGCTTTACTTGTAAACTATTCATTAATGGTGAATACAAATCTTATAAACTAGACTTTGAACTCAAGATGATTCAAATAAGATGACTTGATACAAATACAAGTTAGATGAGATTGAGCTAATCATAAATTAATTTGGGAGGTTTTTACTAGAAAATGGATGAATTTTTTAATATTACAAGGTGAAGAAAATCACATGTAATTATTAAAAAGGAAAAAGTTTATAATCAATGGGAAAATTTCCATTAAGTTAATTTTATAATAAAATAAAAAACTAAAACAACCCAACAAAAAATTATAAAAGTAATTTAAAAAATAAAATTATTATTTTTATAAAGACGGTCGCTGTAACACCCCAAATCCGGTTCACCCTCGTGAACCGAACTAGTATGTTACATGCCCCGGTTAGGTCGACTAACCCGAACCTAACTCGCACGGATCCAATCTCGGCGTCTTAAGATGAAGATATGATTCGTCATACATGAATGAATGCATAAAACCCTAACACGATACTACATGAATGATCAACAATTTAAATCACACAGCAATACAATTACGATAAAATTTATGAAAATTCTAAGATACAACGGACAGAGTTTCCCCTAAAAATGCAATTAGGGGTCACCCCGTCAATATACATATGCAAATATCTAAAAATATATATATCAAACAACTTCATTCATACAGTCTGAACTACTGTAACTCACACTGAAGCTTGGGTCTTAGCCCACATGTGTCATCTATTCATATTTCTCGTCATATCTTAGCAGTTCATCACATCATCATGTTTTTTATTTTCCTCACATTAATACTAACACAATATAATCATAAACAAACTATTAAACAATCATTCACCAAACATTTGTGTGTGCAGAAGACCTCATTGCTCCTCCGTCCAGCTGGCACATCCATCTCCTGCTCGGCACCTACATATAGTACAAAAACGTCAGTAACGAGCGTTACTAGTCCAGAATATAACTAATAACAAACTGGCTATGAGAGCAAACTCTCATATGAAAGAAAACATCATATACTCCTCGTGAACTCTCTGAAGGGCATCTACTGAGGAGCCACTGGGCTGCAGACCCGGTAGCATCGCGAACTAACTGAACTGCTGCTGCTGTTGCCGTTCTAGGCATTTTCTTCATTTTCTGGTCTCAAATCCT
>JAVDBV010076416.1:0-14457 GCA_032619315.1 Piper longum
CGTCCACGTCGCCGCCACCTCCACCGGATCAATCCTCGCCGTCAAGTCGGCCCCGCTCTGTCAATCCCACTCTCTCAAGAAGGAGGAGCAGATTCTCTTTCACCTCCACAACTGCCCCCAGATAGTCTCTTGCTACGGCCATGATATCGCCAAGGACGCCGCCGCCGACGTCTACAACCTCTTCCTCGAGTACGTCCCCGGCGGCTCACTACACGATCTCCGCCGGAGGTCTGGCGGGAGGGTGTTGGAGCACCAGATCCGGCGACTGGTCAGGTCGGCACTGTCAGGCCTCTGTTTCATGCATGCAAACGGCTACGTACACTGCGACGTCAAGCCGCACCAACCTGCTATTATCTTCTCCGGTGGTGGTCAAGATCGTAGATTTCGGGCTGGCCAAGAGGGCCGGCGAGGCTGCTGGCCAAGTGTGGGGAACGCCGCTGTACATGGCACCGGCCGACGTCTGGGGCTTGGGTTGCACCGTCGTGGAACTGGTCGCCGGCGTGCCGGCGTGGAAGTACGGAGACGTCGCCGGGATTAGTTACCGAATTGAGTGAGGCGGGGAATCACCGGAGATTCCGCTGTGCATGTCGGAGCAGGGGAGGGACTTCTTGAGCAAATGCTTTGTGAGGGAGCTGTCGGAGAGGTGGACGTCGGAAATGCTTCTGAGGCACCCCTTCATCGACGTCGACGGCGCCGGCGAGGCCGTGGAGGTGATGGAGGAAGAATCTCCGAGGAGTCACCTCGAGTTCGCTCAATGGCGTTCATAGCAACTTCTATCAGTTATACAAAGCCGTTGATGGCTTCCATGATTAATGGAGTTGATCAATCCCCACTGCATGAACGAATTCGAAAAATAGCTATTAAGCAAATGCCATCAAACTGGTTTGATGCATCTTCCCCAGAAGATTGGATCACAGTTTTTGATCATCAGTGTTCAAAGGAGAGGAATCAATGGCAGGAATCGGTCGTTGGAGGTATGAGTTGGGTAGTCGAATCGGGCGAGTCCAGTATATGTGGTCTGGGTTCTGAGGTGAGTTGTAGGAATAACGTAGCGGGAGGTTGGGATGACAATTGTAGGTGTGATGGCTCGTCAACCGTCGTTGATTAGAGAATGAGGTCATGATTAGAATTAATATTATTCCCACTTGAGATAATTACCTTGTCGTGTTGATACCTGTTCGCTACAGTTTTTTTTCTTCTTAACTATAGTAATTTTATATTATGATTTGAATCTAGCGCATTTTGCAATATGCAAACCAAATAATTGCAGAATCCCAACGCCATTTTGCTCTTTCCATTTTAAAAAAAAAAACAATTCCTGGTTAACATAAAGTCAGTGAGTTAATCTGAAAAGTATAATCTAGTTGTCGGCCAGATTATGCCAGTTCCAATTTTTCTAGTCAAATCCCCAAGAGACTGTTTCTAGATGCAAAACCCATTCTTGAAGATTCATGGCGGGGATAAAGAAGTTGATTTTTTTTCATACAGGAAGAAAAAAATAATACTAGAATGGGAGAAGGAAATGGGCCTATGAGCAAAACCAAGTCACAATACAAAAAGTTGGAACCAAATCAAGCAATATCAAAGTTGTACACGCGTCGCAGCTTGTAGGATTTGGCCCTCTTTTTACCTTTGTAATTGCTTCGAATATCTCGATATCATTAGGTAAGGCGCTTTCTATACAATAGAGGATAATATTTTTTTATATTACTGGCTAGGATAATCAAGGCTAATTACCACAAAAAGTAAAAAAAATAAATTATCTAAAGTACTCATGTTTAAGTGAGGCTAGATTTAGTATTTTTTTAAAAAAAACGAAGATTGTTGGGCCGCTACAACCCAATCCATACAGTGGCCATATGATCGAAACTACCTTCATACTAGAGGCGATAAAACTTTGGACAGATCTGACCTCCTTATCCAAGAGGCGCCCAAATATAGTTGCCCTAAGAATAGTGAGCCGACGATAGCCTGGTCCAAACCGCTTTTGTGCTATTAACAGAAATTATTATTATTTTTACATAATTTTCATTTAAGGTGTTTTGATTTTTATTTTATCATAAAATCAAAACAATGGCAAATTTATCATTGCATTAAAATTTCTCCTTTTAGTATTTAACCCTCATCTTCCCACCACTTGGTAATATAAAAAAAAATAAAAAACAAGTCCTTTAGGAAAACTTGAGAACGGTCTTTTAAGTACTTTTCACCATAAAAAAAGATAATACAAATCTTTTAAACACCCTCAAGGGTGAGATTTTATTTTTTTATTTTTTATTTTTATTTTTTTTGTTAAAAAAAAATTAGGTCAATCAAACACCCGATCAAATAATGGCCGACCGCAGACAATGCAGCTGCGGCCATCCAGTTGCCCTTGGTTTTTTAGCAACCAGGCTATCGGCAAATTTAGGGCCACCTAGTCCTGCTCACACTCCACCCAAGAGTCGAGGATAGCTAAGATCTGGCTGCCAAGGTCCAAAGAGGGTCAAATTTGGTAGTCCAAGGCCTATGGCCGTCGGATCTGGTTCCTCTTGTCCCAGGATCATATGCATGTTCGCCATGAGCTCTTGCTGGCCGTTCATGTTTTTTTTAAAAAAAAAAATCAAATTGACTTGGATTAAGCGAATTTAGTTTTTTACCGAAAGCTAAAAAAGAAAGTAGTGTCATGTGAAAAATTTCCCTTTTCAGGGTAATTAGGTTTGATTTTCCAAGCACATGGTAATATAAAAAAAAATTCTTTTTTTTTATTAAAAACTCAAACTTATTTTTTTGTCATTAGAAACTGCATAAAGTCAATTTGTTTTTCAGGAAAAAAGTCAAAAAGGTTGAAATAGCATTAAAAACTCATCAGGCGTGTCTACCAGCCAAAACTAGTTCCTTAAACTAATTTCATGGCTTTTTAAGAAAGATTAAATAAACTCAATCTTTAAGACTTCAAACTTTGAAAAGGCAAGCAGACCGCACACAAAACAAACTAGTTTTCCAACAGGAACCACCCCAACCGATCAAAATAATTTATAACAGACCAGTTATGTAGCAAACAGAGCATAACGCATTTCCATGACGGCCCCAATCAGCAAGTTCAACGGCAAACAGAGAAAGCAAGTTCAACGGCTGGAGGAATTGTATAAAGATGCTCGAATGAGGGGGGCTGATGGGTGGGGTAAAGCCAGTAGCTCAAATAAGAACACAAAACAGCTGCATTGACACAATTAAATTGATATTTCATTCCTTTAATAATTCAATTGAACTTTTAAGAGAGTAGGTTAACAATTTAAACACCTTTCTGTTCCAATTCCTTCTTTGACTAAGGGAAGAGGGAAAAAATGCTTACTCCAAAATATTTAAGCCATATTTTGTTAATATTTGTAATTATATAAATGATATGTAGTTCATTTTCACACTAAGAATATTAAAAAAAATTTGGAATACTAACCGAAGTGGTTATTTGTTGTTTTATGGAGAATGAATGGTTTTAAAATTTCTCTATAAATTGAGTTTTATTTGCCTCATTGTGAAAACAAGATAGGCAAAAAAATATGAGAGAAAAAGAGAGATATATAAATAAGAAGAGGGATTAATATTTTTAACTAGTCTAATCTTATATTAGTATTGAGAGAGAAAACTTGTAATCTCAATAGTATAGGTTAGGTGAGTAATCTTCTTATACATCTATATATAAAAAAACTTGTAATAGTTGTAATCTTTTATTGAAGTAGTGAATTATTCGTTGTTATCTCGTGGTTTTTGACTCTCAATTGAAGGAAGGTATTCCACATTAAACCTTTGTTCTTTTGGTTTTGTTTTATTTTATTTCTGAGACATTATTTTCTCATAACTTGTGTTCGTTGTTGTTGATCTTTAATTTTTGAGGTTTTTCTCAATAATTGGTACAGTTTGTGGGAACTTTTATTCAATCGGATTTTAATTTGAATGGGAGTCATGACAGACACTTCCAAAATTAGGAAGATTGATAAATTTGATAGAACAAATTACTAATGTAGAAGATGCAGATTGAGGATTATTTGTACGAGAAGCAGCTACATCAACCACTCGTAGGTACTAAGCTAGAAACGATGTCAGCCGAGGAGTGATATAGAAGGCTTGGTCACTTGAGCCGCTGAGAAGAATGACATAACAACGTCATGACATAGAAGGCTTGGTCACTTGAGCGAGAGTGGGATGAGGATCTTACATTCTAAGAAAATTTTGACAAATATAATTGATTCTAATTTTGGTTTTTTTGAAGACTGTGTTTTAAGTAAATATAAATGGGTCATCTTTACAAAGGATACGCGAGAGATGAAATCCAAAAGGTTAGAGTTGGTTTATACGAATGCTTCGGGGCTAGCCTATGGTAAATCTTTTAGAGATTATTTATATTTTGTTACCTTCATTGATGATTTTAGTAAGAAGACGTGGATTTACTCTATTAAGAGAAAATCAGAAGTTTTTAGTATTTTCAAGATATGGAAAACCCGAGTTGAGAATGAAACAGGTTTAAAATTGAAATGTTTTTTATTGGATAGTAATTGAATCATAGACTATGCATTGTGAAGAGCTCAACTTTTGATAATAAATGCAATGATTCTGGGCAATATTCGCGGAGAATATTGCAATAAAGAGTTTGATTCCTACTATGAAAAGGATAAAATTAGAAGGATCGAGACAGTGCAAAGACACTACAATAGAATGGGGTGGTGGAAAGAATGAACAAGACCATCTTAGAGCGAGCGAGAAGCATGAGAGTTCATGCTGAACTCCCTTTGTATTTATGGGGTGTCACTGTGGATACAACTATTTATCTAATCAAGCGAAATTCATCAAGCATCTAAGATGGAAAAATACCAGAAGAGCTATAGACTGGTAACAAAGTTGACTACTCTTTTCTTAAGGTCTTTTGTTGTATTGCATATGCACATAGCACATGCACATATTGACAGGGAATCAAGAAATAAACTTGATTCAAAATCACTCAAGTGTATATTTCTTGGATATGGAGGTGACGAACATGGTTACCAGGTGTGGGATTTTGAGAACAACAAAGTGTTTCGAAGTCGAGATGTTGTATTCAATGAAGAATATATGTAGAAAGACAGGAAGGAAGAAAAAAGTAAGGAGTCTAAAGAAAAAGAGTATATGAAGCTTGATGAGACAGATGTAGAAAGACCAAGTAATAAAAATCAAGAATTTGTTCCAAGTGATGAGAAATAATTATCTTTGATGGAGACCGAACAAGAAGGTGAGTCAGAGGATAATCAACCAAATGATGATAAATCAAATGCCAAAAAGCTTACTCAGAAATTAAATTTAATTGTACAATATGTTTTGTATACTGATGGAGGAGAACCAGAGTCTTATGATGAAACCATGAGTGACAATGCTCATCTTAAGTGGGAGTTGGCAATGAAGGATGAGATGTCATTATTGAAAAAGAATCATACATGAGAATTAGTGAAGTTGCAACCAAAAGGGAGGGTTCTACAAAACAAGTTGATCTATCAGATTAAGTTTGAAACTGGTGTTGTACAAAGGTATAAGGAAAGACTTGTGATGAAAGGTTTTGGTTAATGAGAAGGAATTGATTTTCATGATATATTTATACATATTATAAAAATGACTTCTATTAGAATTATTTTGAGTAATGTGACTGTAAATAGGTTGTATTTAGAACAACTTGATGTAAATACAGTTTTCCTTTTTGGTGATTTGAAAGAGGAGATCTATATGGAACAACAAAAAAGATTTAAAGTCAAAGGTAAAAAAAATATGGTATTCAAATTGAAAATGAGTGTATATGGACTTAAATAAGCACTAAGACAGTAGTATTTAATATTTGACAAGTTTATGTTAGACGATAGAATTGTTAAGAGTAATTCGGACTACTATGTATGTCTACAAAATTTTAATGATGACGATTATACTATTTTAACTTTGTGTATAAATGACTGGTAAGGAGAAAATCTCTCAAAATAAGGTTAGCCAAGAGTTTTTCTATAAAGGGCATGGGTGAGGCAAAACAACTTCTTGGAATGCAAATTACTCGAGACAAGAAGAGCAAGAAGTTATGGTTATCTCAAGAAGGATATGTGAAAAAAGTTCATGAGAGATTCAACATGAATGAATCTAAGCCGATGACTACTACGTTGGATAGTAAATTCCAATTGTCCAAATAACAATGTGGTAAGAGTGAGGAGAATAAGGCTTACATGAAAAAAATGTCTTGTGCTTCATCTATTGGAAGTCTTATGTATATTATCACGGATATTGCACATGTTGTGGGAGTATGAGGAGATTCATGAAGAACCCAGGAAAAAAATACTGGAAGGTAGTGAAATGGATTTTCAGGTACTTAAAAGGAACTTCTAATTTCTGTTTGTATTTTGGGTGTGATAATAATGATGTGCAAGGTTATGTAAACTCGGATCATGCTTGAAATAGAGACAATGGCAAGAGTACATTTAGATATATCTTTATAGTTGGTAGAACCGCGGTAAGTTAGGTTTCTAAATTGCAAAAAATAGTTGCTCTATCTTCAATGACGCTAAATATATGTGGGTGCTACAGAAACTAGCAAGGAGTATATTAAGATTAAAACTTTAATGAATGAGTTAGGTTTTAATGAGGTTGATTATAAGTTATTCAGTGATAGTCAAAGTACAATCTATTCAGCCAGGAACTCAACATTTCATTCTAGGACTAAGTAATTTTATCATATCTTTGTTAGAAGAAAATAAATTGCAGTTGGAGAAGATAGATGACAAAAAAAATTCGGCAAACATGTTGACCAAACCGGTAGAGGGATAAAAGTTAAGTTTGTGCTCTACTTTGGTGAACTTGCACTAATATGTAGGTGTACTTATAAAACAAACAAGTGAAAGAAGAATTTGGACTGGAGTATTCCAATCGAACTCTAAGTCGGAGATTATTAATATTTGTAATTATAGTAACGATATGTAGTTCATTGTCACACTCCGAATACTAAAAAAATCTCGAAATAGTAGCTATTTATGGCTATTTACTGTTCAATAGAGGATGAAGAATCTCAAAGCTTATCTATAAATTAAATTTCATTTGACTCATTCTAAAAACAAGACAGGCAGAAATAGAAATTTGAGAGAAAAAGAAGGAATAAAATTATTCACTAATTTGATCTTATACAAAACTTGAAAGAGAAATCTTATAATCTCAATAATATAAGTTAAATTAATAATCTTTTTATATATTTCTATATGTTTAATAACTATAATTTTTAATTAAAATAGTAAATTATTCATTATTGTCCCATAATTTTTAACTTAATTAAAAAAAATTCTATGTTAAATCTGTGATCTTTTGGTTTTGCTTTATTTATTTTCAGGCATTGGTTTTTTATAATTTGTGTTTGCTACGGTTGATATCCAATTTTGAGGATTTTTCTCAACATTCCTTATTAAAAAAAAAAAGAAATCATCACACAAACAAGCTATTGTTAGTAAAATTGCCTAATACCAAATTGCAATTTCATCAAGGTCATTCAATGTTTGGGTCAACCAAATTGCATATCAAGGGAGCTCTTGTACGTTATAACTCACAACTGATCTCATACCAAGCTCAAATGTGTATTTTATTATCGAGGGTAAACAAAGCACGAGCAGAAAGCACCCTTTCATTCACGCGGAGATAAACCACTCTTGCCCCGAAAAATTGCAGTCACCTTCACAGTTCCAATAGCAGCACCTGCCCGTTTCCAGGTAATCTGAGAATCGAATGCTACAATGTGGACCACTTCCAACTCCCCTTCGATTGCTAGTAGCATGCATGAACTGGCTCAGCATCGACACCAACTATAGCGAATCAGCCATGTTCCAAACATCTGATAGGCTAGGAATAGGTACTCCCCTAGAATATATATACGGTATTAGGCTCGGACTCTAGCCAGCCCACAACTAATGGAAGGGGCAGGAAACCAACTCTAAAGCATGGAAAATTTGAACTCTAAATTGGGATACGAAAAACACGACATTGGAAATTTATAGGTGAACTTATAATGAGACCATCCACATTAAGCTCATTAGCACGCCATTGAGAACTAACAATTTCTGCAGTAGGGCGAGCGCGTTGGAAGGTTATTCGATAGCAATCTTGCATTCGAATCATCAGAGCAAAAAAAGACAAATTTACAAGCTGGAAAACTTCCGCAAGATGCCATAATTAACGCAAAATATCACTTTGCCCATTCGAGTGAAGGTCAGGAAATAATTCCCAAGTATATAGCATAGCATATATAAATATAACAATTAATCTTAGAAGTACATAAAAATCTACAACAAATACATGTGATTGCAAGAACAAGCCATATTTCTATGAGCAGGCAACAAAAATAAAAAAGTGAACTATATCTAGTTTCGTATTTTTATCAATTAACGTACTCAATCTATGTTCAAATGAAATTCTGTAGGCTAAATGGAGAAGCATCAATAGTTTCACAAATCATGATAAAAAATCGATAGTTTCACTAACCACAACGAAAGACTTGGGTAGTTTCACGTATCAAGAAGAATTTATATGTCACTGCCAATTGAGTCCAATTTCATTCCACATATCGTCATCGTTCATCCATCATCATATTCACATAGCATCTGATTTGCAAGCAAAACAAACTTAACGGCATATGACAAAGAAATCATGGTGTAATAGGATCAACCCGGCACCAATTCCTTGTGCCATACAAACTTCATTCATATTTGGTTTTCATTCTAGAAAAAACAACTAACCAAACAAAACGCTCAGATCTCCACCTTATTGTCTAATTCAACTACCATTTTAAAACCAAAAACAGACAAAACAATGTTTCCAAAACGTATGTTACCTGTTGTTTTGCTCTGTTAGAGGAAACGATTTCACTTTTTCTTTGCGCACAGAAAATAGCCAGCAATGCCAAAAGCCAAAGCACCAGCAGATGCAGCCGCCATTACCGATCCAGACCAGGGCAACTTCACTGAACCAGATTGGGATTCCTCGCCGTCCTTCCTCTTCTTCATCTCAAATTTGTCTAGCAGCATCGAGTATTGCATCCTCCAATCATCAAGCTCGCTCTGCAGTTGAGCGCATTTCACCGTCGCACCGCTCGATTCGGCCGTCAGATCCTTCAAATCTCGTTTCAGCGACACAATGACGGAGTCTTTCGCCGAGATTTCCAACAGCGCGGCCGCCTTCTCCGACTCCGCCTGCGCCAGCTTCTCCTCCAAAACCCTAACCCGCGACTCGGTCTCCGCGTTGCTCCGGCGCAGCTCCTCGGCCGCGGCCTTCAACTTCGTAACCTCCGCCGAGGTCTCCTCGCTCTCGGACATGGACGCAACCAAGTCGTGCTGCAGCCGCGCGACGTCCCCTTCGAGCGCCGCCGCGCGGGCGGCCACGGCTCGCAGCGCCTTGCGATCTTCCTCCGACTGCTCCAACTCCCTCCTCGCGCTCGCCAACCGGTCCTCCATCACCGCCTTGCCCTTCTCCAACCGTGCGATCTCTAACCGCAGGCTCTCGAGCTGCTCAGCCCGCGCCGACGCCTCCTTCTCGAGACCTTCAATCTTGCTCTTCAACTCCGCGATTTCCACGTCCTTCGCGTCGCCGCCGACGACGCCGTTATCCATCGCCGCACCACCATTCGTCGCCATCTCCCAAAACCTAAAAGAACTAGCAAAAAAACAGAGCGATCAGAGAAGGAAACGGAAGACGAACACGCGAACTCCGATCGAAGGGCGAGAGCTTCAACCTGCGACAACAGTGGCGTCGGCAGTGGAGGATTGGAAGACGGGGGCGCGAGGAGAAAGGCGAGAAAATAGTTGATTCGAGAAAGTGGGATGCGAGCGGAGAATATTGACCGCTCGATGGGGAAAGAGATCGACGGCTGATGAATGATTGTTCTAGAAGGTTGCAGAAATTTGGATATTTTTTTGGGATTTTGGACCAGAAATTTGGCGGGTTATTATTATTAGATAATTAGATAATAGAGATCGGCGGAATGAGTTATTATTTTTGGCGGAGGCGGGAAAACGGGCTTACGAGACTTGTACTAGTGTAATTGTGGGGTTAAATTGTAAGTATAAAAGTTAGCATTATTTAATGGGCTATAGAAAACTATAATTTTAAATACCATACCATGTCTCCAATTGTACCTCATTTAAATCCAATACAGTTGAAGTTTTTGTACCATTTTAATTGGTATTTGACTTTTTAGTATGAATTTTTTACAAAATTTATTTTTTTACATTTTTAATATATTAATCAGTAATTAATAAATTATTAATAATAAAATATATTTTTAATATTTAATAAAATATTTATTTATAATTTTTTAATTTAATTCATCTCGGTTTAATCCAATTAAACTAAATATATTTAATATGATTATCAATAAGGTATTTTAAAACTATGATAAAACTTAAAAGCAAACAAGAGACGGAGCCATCTACGATTTGAAGACTAAATACGGCGTATGAACGATTTGAGGAACAGAATAGTATCGATGTGTCCCAACCCTGTTTCATTGAATCATTGGAGTATTTGGTAAGGACGATCGTTAATAACACATTCGGGGTGATGGTCGGGGATGAGCTTCGTGCTTTTGTAAATGTTTACGAAGAATTTTTTAGTGGAGAAGTCACCACTGTTTTTGTCTTAGTATCAGAAAAGACAGGTTGGATTGGCTTTGGCGTGTTTCTCTCTTCGTTCTGCAGACCAAATTGTTGGCACTACATTCTATTCGCCGTCAGCGAGGCCTACCTGATTAAGACGTTAACATGTGGATTCAAGGGTTTCTATGCTCTTTGCATTCTCTCCTTTGGTAAGTTTCATTTTCACCTTATCGAGTAATTAGTTGCTGATCCAGTTGGTGGATTAAATACAATCATACTAATGCACATTAGCTGCCGACCCGAGCCACCTTGGTAGGACCTGTTGGATGTATTACTCAAGACCATTTTGCAAGCCAATTAATGAAAAATAAAAATAAATGCAACTAATTTAACCTTTAGTGTAAAACCTGACCCGTCGGTATGATATTTTAAGTGTGGTTTATCGTTGGTTTAATCTGAGTATCACGCAGTCGGTCAGGTTTGATATATATGGTGCTAGGAGGATTCTTATGTATTATTATAGGCTTGGCCACTTGGCACATTTACAATTGAGTTTCTTGTCAGGACCAATTGACAAAGCCTATAGCTTGTATTTTGTTCAACTATATTATATAGTTGGAAAAATCGATTTAAATTGGATCAAGTGGAATCCATTTAAAACGGTTTTGGATAAATTATTAAAATACCCTTAATTTTATATTATCTAAATTATGTATGCATAGGCAAAATATGAATTAAAAGTTTACAATGATAGAAATCCCCTTTGCTCTCTCTTCGCCGCTGCTGCCCCTTCACTCCGATAGGGCCGATCGAGGCTAACGGGGGAACGAATGCGCAAGGAGTAGACAGGGCGAGGTGGGGCAGGCGAGGTGAGGCTAGGCAGGGTGGGCCGGCGGGGGGAGTCTAGGCAGGGGAGTCCACATTATATATGATTGATTAGACTGATTTAGACTAATTTAACTGAACCGATTCTTGATCAATTTAGACCGATTTGATCTGATTCAATGACTCCCTCGAAAACCGATTCTGATTCTGATTCCGATTTTTCCAACTATGGTGTGTTATATTGATTAGGATTGTGTTCGAGCTAGTTTCATGCGCGCTATGCATTTAGGTTGTGTTAGATTTAGAGTGTCCCTTGTATTTCGGACGTATCTCTCTCCCCTCTATCTCTTTTGTTTCTTTTTTTTTCTTTTTTTTCTTTTTCTTTTCTCTCTTTTATTTTTTCCCTTTCCCTTTTCTCTCCCTCCATCCTTTTTCTTGTTCCCCTTTTCTCCCTCCTCCCTTTTCTTTGTCACCCACTTTTCCTCCATCTCTCTTGTAAAGAGTTAGGGTTTTGACTCAGTTAATTCAACTGTCAGTTTGAGTCGAGTTAGTTTCAGAACACGTGTGCTGAGCTGAAGCCCGTCATGTGTAATGAGCTATGAGGGACATGTGTACCTAAGTATATAATGATAATGTCAATAGCACAATACGAAAATGAGTTATCAGAGTAGACAACATTATGCTAGTTTATTTTTTTAGTAGATCATAGAATTATATTTAGGTCATTTATCGCGTTAGGACGCATTATTTATTATTTTCGGTGGGTTAGTAGGCTTATAACATGTCATTTGAGTTAGAACACTATTATTTTATTTTAAAATTTTTTATTATATTTTATTTTAAAATTTTTTATTATATTATATTTTATATTTTTTGGAATTATTTTATTATTATTGACTCGAGTTGTGAGCGAGTCATGTTTTAATTACAGAACTACCCCTATGTGTTTTTTTTTTTTCAACCTTGTTTTCTCCCCACCTACCTTGTTTGCCGCCACTCCTTGTCTAGTTCTAGTCGTCGCCGTCGGTGCACTGCCACTGCCTCACTGTCGTCTAGCCAGTCATTCCCCCACTGACCTTTTCTCCATTTCACTTCCCTTCCCTCTTCTCCCCCTACACCCTGTCTTTCTCGAGTCTGAGCGTCGGTGCATGCATCCGACCACCACCTTCCTTGCCTTTGCACCTTAGCCATCTCCCTACCGGTGATGCCACTACCACCAACCGCTGCCACCGGCGACCACCTTCCTCCCTCACCATGATCATCTCCTCTCCCTTTAAAACCCGGCTTTGGGTTAGGGTTTTACCTACTTGTATTTTGTCCAGTTTGGGCCAGTCTTGAGTTGGTTCGAGGGTGTTCGAGCTAGACCAATTTTCAGATCATGAGTATGGGGACCAAATGACCATACAAGCATGTTATGGTGGCTGAGTATGCCTGACATGCAAATGATAGCTTGAGATAGGCTACAACAGAATATGATTTATCATTATATACAAGATGTATATAAATGATTTTTATGGGTTAGCCACGGTTGTAGGTTTATATACATGATTTTTATGCATGCAGGGTTGTAGGTTTATATAAATGATTTTTATGCATGCAGATAAGCTAGGCCCATAGGAGCACAATCCTTATGAAATCCTTATCCGCTTCGGATTTTTAGGGTATCTTATCTGCATCCATCATAAGGATTTCTGATCATTGGATTGTGCCCCTATGGGCCTAGCTTGATTGAATCGTAGGTTTTCACCCGATTGAGTTGAGGGTTCGAGCCTCATTTAACTTCTTGCCTTGATTCTCATCTATAAAGTAACTTTTAAGACTCAAGTCAGTTTTGACTTTGGACGGACTTCATCCGATCTTTCCGCCTATATGAATATTGCATATACCCATAGGTGGGCCCACTAGGCCACGAGTTGTTGGACATTCGGATTGTGCCACGTGGCAAGATTTGAGTCATCCACATCAGCCCTAGCTTCCACCCAGTTATCTTTAAGAGATTTTTCATGATTTTCAGAGTTTTACACCCTAACACTGTCACCACTTTGGCTCGCTGCTAGCCACCGGATTGGTACTACCATGACCGCCTCACGGCTGGCTATCAATCCATACCCCTCACCACCACCGGTGCCAATACAATAGCCACCGTCGAGGGGGGTTTTGTAGCCGATTTCCATTGCAGCTGCCACCCTGTTGTGTAACACCCCGACTCGGCTCACCCTTGAACCGACCCGGAAATGCTACCGGCGACCAAACCGTTCGATAATCTGCTAGATTCGGTTAAGCCGACCCGGAAATGCTACCGGCGACCGAACCGTTCGATAATCTACTAGATTCGGTTAAGCCGACCCGGATCTACTCTCGGCGTCTTAAGATGAAGACCACCCATGTCTTCTATTCATTATTTACATCATGACATTATATCTTAGCATTCAATCATATTATCATGCTCTTCCCTACATCACATCAGTTCAAATATAATAAAAGTATAAACAGAATATTAAACATTCAGTCACCGAATACATGTGTGTGTGCGAAAGACCTCACTGCTCCTCCGTCCAAGCTGGCACTTCCATCTCATAATCGTCACCGACATATAGTACAAAATCGTCAGTAACGAGCGTTACCGGTCCGGAAAATAACTAATATCATACTGGCACAGGAGAGCTAACCCTCCTGTTGAATAAAAACTATATATTTCCTCAAGAACTCTCACAAGGGCACTAACAAGAGCCGTCGCCCTCGAGCGGCAGCGTCCCCCATCCATCTCATTCTCTTTTCTTAATCATCTCATCTATTACGTCTTGCATCAAATCTCATTCTCGTTCATCTCAGCCCTCCACGTCCTCCATATTACTCCTAGCCCTGAGCCGAAGACCGAGTACTCTCAGGCAGTCGCCTTCAGTACCCTTTGAACCACAAGTCATGACATGCGCTGTACTAAACAGTACCCGTAAACCTCCACGTTCTCCGGGTGTGAGGAACTCAAACACGGAGTTAGCAGGATCCCTCGGGATGAAATGGG
>JAVDBV010076417.1:0-13533 GCA_032619315.1 Piper longum
ACAATTATCAATTTATTTACTGCAGCTGATTTTGAGCAATTTGGTGGTCGGAATTAGATTTGTATTACGAATTGTGTCATCCACTTGGCGAGTTTCCTCTGTTTCCATTTTTTAAAAATTTTCTGTGAAGTTTTTTAGATCAGGAACTTAAACAAAAAGAAGGCTCCTGTTTTTGATAAAATCAGTTTTGGAACGCTCACTATAACTTCAATTATTTGTTACTAGAGTTACTAGAGTTTCGATTATTTGTTAAGATTCCTGGTGCTAATGTTGTGGCCGGGTCTAATCTATGCAAACAACCATTTAAATTCACCAGTGTCAAAGAACTGCTATACTCGTATTTTTAACTTTTCATCCAGTAGTTGAAGAGATTGATTAGATCTTATGTGATTTATTTGTTGAAATCATAATATTTATGTACTAGTTTTATTTTTCTTCTTTTAGAAGCTAACAAATAAACAAAATGCTCAGAGGCCTAAACGTTTTGTGATATTTGCCTTTGTAGAATAAGTCCTAATGTGAATACATTCTGGTTATAACAGACACACTATGTGCTGTTGCTTTGTTCGTTCAAAGAGCAACTGCAGCAGCATGTTCGTGTTCACGCAATGGAAGCAGTAATGGCGTGTTGGGAACTCGAGCAGTCTCTTCAAAGTATAACAGGTGGGTAATTCTTTATATGTGAAAGACGATATTCTTTTAAATATTTACTTATAAACCTCCCTTTGCTTTAACCAGTAGTAGGTGTCATGCATTGTTCATTGTTAAGCTTTCAGTAGAATGTTCTCACCAGTCTGGTGATTGTTGAACTTGGAAGTGATTTCGAGTACTTTGTCATGTGAAGGCTACCTTCTGTCGACTTTAATTGATTACTTCAAATCACACCCATTTAGATTAACACCCAGAGCCAGCAAATGGACCACAAGTCATAAATGCATCTGAGCAGATATGGCCAACTATCATATGCTTCCTGGTGGCAGACTTATGATTTAAATATTGATACTGACAATGCTTAAATGTCCTGGTTTTAGAACCAGTTTTTGACACATTTCATCACTGTTTCTGTTCATTTACTAAATTTTTTATGATGTAAAATACCAGTTTCTCATTTATAATAGCTTTATTAAGTACTACTAAGAAGAAATATTGGTCTCGGCAGACAACATGCATGAAAGATTAGCATTTCATCCATTTTTGGTTATACGAAGCTTCGTATAAAAACTGTCAAGTTAAAACCTCCTTGTTTGCATACATTTTTTGTTGTTCACTAGGTGTGTCTCCGGGAGAAGGAACTGGTGCAACCATGTCAGACGACGATGAGGATCAAGCGGACAGTGATACCAACTTGTATGATGGAAGCATGGAGAGTCAGGACATGATGGGGTTCGGTCCCCTTATTCCCACAGAAAGTGAAAGGTCCTTGATGGAGCGTGTGAGGCAAGAGCTAAAACATGAACTCAAACAGGTATATAAATGAAGTCATCAGTATACAAGGTTATCAACTTATGTTTTATTTCTGATTTATCTATTTAAAACCAGAAACTAGGCCTTTATGCAGTAAGCAAGATTCGACACTTTATGTTTGCAGGGTTACAAGGAGAAGATTGTGGACATAAGAGAGGAGATATTGAGGAAGAGAAGAGCAGGGAAACTCCCTGGGGACACCACTTCCGTTCTAAAGGATTGGTGGCAATCTCATTCCAAGTGGCCTTACCCAACGGTTTGTGCTATTGCTTTACATTTGCATGGCCGAATGACTCTCATCCCAATTTCATGCATGTGAGATAAAATACTATGCTGTAGAGATATAACATTCTGATTCTTAGATGCCCACGGAAAACTATATAGTAATTATAGATATGTGTATTAAGAGAGTTCTGTACATTTGAATCTATGCTGAGTATCTTGGGCATAACTTGACACCAAAGACAAGGTAGCAAGGGTTGCAAAATATGGGAAAATTTTGAAGTTGGATGTTTGAGTGCATTGAAGTGAATTATTTTTTATTTTAAGTGGTTGAGTATATATGCTCAATGTATGATTCTTCAATGTGATGAGCAGGAGGATGATAAAGCAAGGCTGGTGCAAGAAACAGGGCTTCAATTGAAACAGATTAATAACTGGTTTATCAATCAGCGGAAAAGGAATTGGCACAGTAATCCATCGTCCTCAAGCACAGTAAAAAGCAAACGCAAAAGGTAATACCAATTTCAGAATTTGTAACTTTGGTGTTAGTCACAACTAGCTAGAACTCGGCACCAACTGGGAATTTGAAAATAAAGTAATGCAGGTGGTAGAAACTCGGAGCGATTCGTATAGATGATCATAATGTGACAGTGTTACTGCGTTGAGAGCAGCATTCTGTATGCAGAGCTGGTAGTTCATATAAAGCCTCTGTATAGACAGCATAGAACACAAGAGAAAGAGCAACATGCATGGCGGCTATGACGCATTACTGATATAGTTCAAAAGTGGAACATGGGTAAGAGACGCACTAAGTTGTTGGTTGATGCGATGCAGCAGAAGCGAGCAAAGTAGCACAGTGATTGCAGTTATGAAAAAGCTCCATTTCTTAGAATTATGTTTCTGCAGTTTAAGATTAAAGAAGCTAGTTTAATTTTTGGAAGGTGAGTTACATAAACGCCTATTTAAAAACAGCAACATGTGCACGGGGGGGAAATTTTGTACATGCTGCCGACAATTATCGTTCAGCGTCAGATCTGGTTTGTGTATTCAGAAGCTCTGTGTTGTGTACATAAAATAGGAAAAACTAGTTGGTGATGCACTGGTTATTTGTGAGTTGCTGTTTATACAAATGGTTGAACCGTGTGTGACGTGATAGAGGTGTAATACATGTATTATATAAGGCCGTGAAAACAATAATGCAACAATTTAGCAATTAATCCGACAATTTGACCTCATCCTGTTACCTGGGAGTGATTGCATGGTCTGGAACTTTTCAGTACGGAAGTCTAAAATCTGTAAAATACCACCTACTTATCAATTTCCGTTAACCACTTTTTATTTATTCTATACTATCAAGACTTATCAAGACTGTTTTGACAGTGAGTACATAGATAAATAATTATAAATTTTTATTTAAGGCATACAAATATTTTTTGGCAATGCAAAACCATTGATAAGTTCACAAATTTGTTAACACTTTGTCATATATTTATATTAAACTGACCTTTAAAAGGATATAATATTATCAAATTTTAATCAAATGTAGCACTAATATTAATTCTTATTTATATAGATCAATATAGCTATATTTTTACTTTGAGAAAAAAACCACTTTCAATAAAACAGTAAATGGATAAAATGGCTACAACAATGTTTCTGTCACCGCCATCTCAAAATAAAAACAGTGTGTTTATCACTTATCTTAACTATTTGTTTGTAAAACAATACTTATACTCTTATTAATAAAAGAAGAATTCAATAGTGTATTTTGATTAAAAGTAGAAAATTTTACTTTCATTAATAAAAGAGGAATTCAATACTAGCTTTTGATTAAAATTATGATATTTAAATAATCAAAATACAACAAAAATTTAAAAATAACAAATCAAATAGTTATAGTATATCTTCTTATTCGATAAAGATCTATCTTTTAAAGTCAAAATAAATTAGAACATATACACACTATATCCTTTTTTTGCAATAAGAGTTATCTTGAAAATTGAAGTTTATCTTTATCTGTAATATAATTCGTGTATGGTGTGAAATTTTACCTAATTTTATTTCAATTTAATTTAAAATACTTAGATAAAATGGTAAACTAGTCGACCACTTAGCCTTAATTGTAAACTATAAAATTATCTTTTAAACTAATTTGGTAGTTATTTTTATTTAAAAGTAGCAATTACTAAATACATATTCACTATTTTCATCAATTATAATAAAATATTTTTTCGACCAATAGTAAAATTTTTAATGGATAATATTCTTGGTAACTAATATATGCAGAGGCTACAGTGCGTGGTGTACAAAGGGTTCGCTTACCTAAAAGGGTTTCTAACATTATCGTTTTCTTCACATATGGGCGTATATTCCTGATTCCATGCATGCACAGAGAAAAGACACAAATCGCCTTCCAATTACTGTTAATCCTATAAATAAAAAATCTTGGTGATCGATCATATTAATCTCTTCTAAAAGTTAATTATTGATCCCCAAATATATAGGCAAATCACGTTTTCCATTAAAATCACAACATGCAAATAGCATCCAAGATATGAAACTAATGTGTATTATAATTATGTTGGCTGAAAAATTTATAGTGCATTTTGGCCCTTAAGTATTGTAACGACGTGCCCTAGCTAGTCTGAGGTTACTCAAAAATATAAATGATGTAAAAATATCATTTAAGAACATGAATCATAGCATGGTAAAAAAATCTTGAAATTTATTAATCATAAAAATAAATCATTGTTATAATAGTATGCATCAATACATAAAATATCGTAGCCACATTTATAATGCAAGATAATAAAAAGAAGTCTAATTTATTGTCAATTCACTAAACCTAAGTTGGTAAAAGAACTACAACCCACACTTCTAATCCTCAATCCGAAGTTGCTCACATGTGGTCATAGAATCACGTTAGTGATAAAACTACTAAGTCGCATAATTAAATGAAACAAGTCAATATAATCCCTATCGTTATTTTATGAGACTTTTATTAGTTATGAGCATATGTCGAACTCTAATTATGCCTAGAGGGGTGACCACCTCATCCAGCTACAATCCCAAATATGCGCACACTGCTACGTGGCCTACAACTTCTACAACCTATAGTTACTGATAATTGCCATTAACTCACCCTTTCGATATCACAAGTGTATAATGAGTCATTTTGCGTCATTGTGCCTTGTCACCCCTTTCAGCCTAGGGCACGTATTTTATCTTTCTAGTAAGTGTCAGATTGAATCAATTCTTTGACCCCAGTTACACTTGGTGTATGGTAGTTGAGTATGAGCTCAAGCCGACCAGGGCTGCCAAAAGGGAAAATACAATATTTTAAATAATTATATGGACTTGGATAGTTCACAAGTGAACTTGCAACCGCGACCGATTATCCTAATCTGAACGAAAAAATAAAATTATACATAAGTATAATTTTATTCGAGTAGAAATACATACAACTAAATGACTTAAATATATCATTATTAAAACTTAACAACATAAAGCATACCGCAATTCACAATATCCAACATTAAATTCTCACTATTTATAACAAGTCTTATGAGCTAATTAATTATTTATGCGACGAAATCATTTAGGTCAAGCTTTACATTTTAACTTAATTATTTAAATCATAATTCACACTTCACTAATGATAAAATAATTATTAACTTATAAACAAGTATTTAATTACTATTATTAGTATATTTTCCTTTGAGATGATAATTATTTAACCAACGATCTTGATGATTAATTTTATGATTTTTAATCTTTAATCACTATCATTATTAATAGCAATTTAGTGAGTACTAGATACTTAATTCACTAAATAAAAGCTTAGGTACAGTAATAATAACAATAAGTTTAATAGTAAAATAATAAAGATAATTAATTTAATAATAATAATAATAATAAGTTTAATAATAATAGTAATAAAAATAATAAGTTTAATAATAACTCAGAATGATTAAATTTAACTAACCTGTAGATCATTATATTAATAGATCGTAATACTGACCATATGTTACTACCATAATATTAGTTTTAATATAGTAAAGATGCTAACTTTATTTTATTCGTCACTTATAACATTAATATGTAACCTATAAAATTATAATTAATTTATTAATTAACAGCATTTAATAATCAATATAAGTAATTTGTTGCTTATTTATACACAACAATGTATTTATAACATAAGGCGATTGCAAATTCATAACTAATACTTGATAATTATTAACACTATTAAACCATCCACTAGATTTAATCAATACTTCAAAGAGAGGAATTCATATTAAATCAAAATAAGAATTTAGTTAACTTTCAACTATCATTATTAGTTCCATATTATTGAATCACCAAGCAAAGAAAGATACCAAACCATATAGGGTAACCCAACGAAGGTAACAAAAAAGTGCAATGTAAGCACGCGCGATGTGAGCCGAACGTTGACGACTGAAATGCATGCCCAACCTTAACAAAACACTGAAAAAAAAAAACTCAGCATGAAACTATCAACAACGGTCTTCCCCATTAACTGCCACAAACAACAACGACCACTTATCTATGTATACAATTATCTATGTATACATAGATAATTATCTATGTAGTAAACAATTATCAACAACACAATTTATCTATGTATATAAGATATACATGCATGAAAACTGAAATAGAGAACGCGGCGGTTAGGGTGGGGAAGGCGCTCATCATAATGATTTAATGCGCTACCCAACTCCCTTTAAATCTCCTATCATAACTAAAATATTTTTTCACATTTTATTCTTTCTAGATTGAGTAAAAAATTTTCAAACAATGTAATTTTTTTTTTAACTATCTTTACAAGTAGTCAAGTATAATTAAGGAGCCCTCTAGAACGGTACAATACTCTTAATTAAAAGGGTTGCAATGACTAGGTAGTGAATGATTATAATCAATTTCAAAAGATATAATCAATATTTATATAAATATACCCTTTCATCCAAACACCGATGAATAAAAGTACGAATACTTATTCATAAAAGGTTGCTACTGCTAATTAGGTTATTAGAATAGAGCACATGAAAAGCATCCCCAATGAGGCCGTAATTACCAACATATATGAATCGTGTTTATCATCGAAATCACAGGAAGACAACTTCTAAGATCTGAAACAACGGTGCATCGTAATTAAGTTTAGTAAAATATTGATTCAAAAATACCATTACATTACAAAGAAAGAAAACACAAACTCTAAAGAGGTTACATTGCCGCCTTAATTGATTCGAGAAGGGCAAGCAAACTTCAAAGAAAACGCCGGGAAATCCCAATCTTGATCACGGCCGGTGTCCCGGTCGAAGTTGAGGGCGTAGCTCTCCGGGTCGTAGAGAAACTCCAGACCCTTTCTCCTCCCATTGCCGCAGCCAATTCTTCTTAGGGATGCCGCCACCTTCCTCTTCGCCTCCTTCAACCTCTCGACCTTCCGCAGCCACCGCCGCCCCTTCTCCGCAGAAGATTGGCATAATAATAATACTGGAAAGAAGAAGGAAAGACGACTACAATATCGAGTTCTTGATTCCGACGTCTTTTCTTCGCCCTGATCATCTCCTTGTTCGGTTTGGTGCAAAGTGAGCCCGAGTTTTCCATCCGAAACCATGATGGTTAGAAGGATGAGAGGATTGAATTAGCAAAAGAGTGGGGATGGAAATTTAGGGAGAGACTGGGAAGGGGTGAAGAGGTTTGAATATACATGCATATGTATGAGCGTAGTAGCCTTCCTACTTCAAGTAGAAAAGACAAACGGACGAGTGGCGGCAACTTTCCCGATTGGCGGATGAACGTGGGAGTCGTGGGGTCCACGTGGGGAGTAGCAATCCAAGATTTGGGTAAAAAGGCCGAGAGGTGGAAAATGGGCCGAAGCCCATCATGGAGTAACGCTGGGCTGGGCCGGGGCGGTTGAAACTATGGGATGTTTGTTATGTGTTTATATTTATTCTTATAGATAGTAATAGATTTATTTCGTAAGAAAAATCTTCGATAAGATAAAAATATTACAACAGAGGTGTTTTTTAATGAGCGGTATGACCTGCTTTTTTGGCTCTCGTTTACCTCTTTAGACAACAAAATTTTGACCTCTTGATTGGCCGTAATTAGGTCTTAAAAAATTGCACTTTGATTTTTTTTTTAGCGAGATTAAGGTACCATTTAAAAATTTGCTCTTTTCCTTTTTCTTTTTTTTTTATTTTATAAAATACCAATTTGACTTCTTTTTTAGACAAAGAATTTTTAAAAAGTGCTTCTTAAAGAGGGTGACAACGATCCACGTAAATTGAGTATCCAATCTAAGAGGACCTAAAAATATCATGTTCATGTCAATTCATATCAGATTCAAGTCTAAAATTTCTAAGCCCTTATTAGTGCCTGCTTCATATTGGGCCCAGATTTAAGTCTCAAACGATCCAACCCTATATTTAAAATACTATAGCCTAAAATTATTTAACTTTTATTTTGAATTCTAATTTCTAAAATATATAATATTTTTGTGATAAATATGAATAATTTTCATAAAATATTTAAAATTTTCTATATTTTTTTATAAATATACGAAGTATTTATTATTAGTTTGGGCTAGTTTGGATCTGGGTTGGATTTGGGTCTAAATTTTTTTAAAAAGTATTTGTGTATATATTTGGATATGGATTCAAATGTTTAATATCGAATCAAATTCAAGCCCGTGAAACCTTGACCGAAGCCCATCCGTTGGCAACACTCGCCTGTGAGCCAGGTCCGGCCCATTTTCTGCCTCCACAATACGTGCCTCATGATTCCACGGCACGCCACACCACAGTTGCCTATGATGATCGTCAACGCACAATCAACAATTAGCCTAATGAAAAAAAAAATGTGGCCGTAGGTAGGTGGCATGCGCAATCTTTTTTCAAACCTGGTACGACAACCAACCAAACCCCATGGTTTGGTTTTTGACCTGACCATAGAAGTTAGATAGCTATTAGTTTTTTTTAAATTAGATTAAATCTTTATCATCTAATTATCCTTGTAACATAATCGTTCACATTTACTTGAGCTGACATAAAAATATTCACCTAGTTGAACTAATTTTTTCGAAATATAATTATTTTTTATCAAATTAGCTGTATGTGTCATGTGAGTTAAATTCAAGCACAAAGTACATATCATAATTAATAACAATGTTAAATTTGCAACTGTCTTTCTTTTAGATTAATCAATCCTAAATCAGCCCGGTTAAACTAGTTTTCTTTAAAAAAAAAGAAAAAAAATCTTGGAAATAAATTTGATCTATTGAATCTCCACAAAAGACATTCAAAATCTCCCTATAAATCTAAATACGACTTTTATCGAATACCATTTTTCACGTAATTTTATATGTATCTATATGAGATCGATTATGAAATTCTTTTTACTTACTTTAAATTGAATATCCATTTCCCTCCTTTTCATGTTAGGATTAGAAATCGTGTATTTTACATATCTATACAATCGAGAGTCATTGGATATCCAAAATAGTGAAGAAAGATGTATTTTGAATCATTCTATTTATGATAAATGAAGATACAAAAAAAATGCAATCAATACGATCTCAATGAAAGAATGAATCGAATTTAATAAAACTGATACAAAGGACCAATTGATCGATCAAGAAGCGGGTGCAGCCTGGCGAGAAGGGCAAGCAAATCTCATAGAGAAGTACCGCAAACTCTCCTGCACATGATCTTGGCCATGACCCTCACCATCATCAAAGTTCAACGCATAGCTCTCCGGGCTGTATCCACAGAACGGCGCCGCCTTGCGTCGGCCATTCCCACATCTGAACCTGCGCAAGAACGTCTTCCACTTCGGCCCGGCGACAACCTCCGACCACTCCTTCACCTCCTTCGCCCCCCCGACGCGGCCATGCCGCATGGGAAGAAACAACAGCAGCAGCCTCTGGTTGTTGGTACCTGATCGTTCATGCCTTCCTCATCTTGTAGCAAGTTGAAGACGGGTTTTTGGTTGGTACCCACCATTTTTTTGGGGGGTAAAGAGAGGGAGGGAGAAGGTGAAGGGTTGAGTGGAATGGAGATGGGAAGGGAAGAGACTAGATAGGCGGCAAAGACTATAAAGTTTGGAAAGTTGTAGGTGTTTGTGTTGATATTAATATATGTATATATGCACGTAAGGAAACGTGTAGATGAGGTGTTGGTGAAGAAGCTTCCTAGTAGTTGTTTTATTAGTGGGTTGGCAGCTGTGTACACAGTACATAGTACATACCGTGTGATATTGCAAATAGTCCCCTTTATCGGCAAGAATTTTTTTGTATTTGAATGTAATAAATTTAATTAAATTTTTTTTATTTTCAATCAAAAGTTGCTTATATATTAATTTTGCAAAGTAATATTTTCTTCTAAAAAATATAAGAAATTAGAGAAAATTTAAAAGACATAAATAAGAAAGAATTATTTCATTTTTATTTTATTTTCTTACTATCTAAATTCATAAATAAAATCTTTAAAATTTTCATATCATTTCATTTTCTTGTATTTTTATTTCATATGTAAATTTATTTTCATTTACACTATTTTCATGTCAACCAAATAAATTTGGGTTTTTTTTTGTTGACATAAAAGTAGTATAAATAAAAAAATTTATGGGAAATAAAAAAGAAATGTATTGAAATAATATAAAAATTTTAAAAATTTTCCTTCGTAGTAGAAATATAAAATAAAATGAAATATTTCTTTCTAATGTGATTGTGTCTCCTAAAATTTCTTTCAATTTATTTTAAATTTTATAAGAAAATATTGTTTTATAAGTTTTTTACATAGACTTATTCTTACTGAAATTGAAAAAAAATTTGATTAAATTTTAAGACATTCAAATAAATTAAAATTTTTATCCTTTAAATTTTATGTTTCTTTCGTGAACAGATAAATAAACCCTTTAATGGTTAAATAATGATGGGATTAATTATGAACAAAATTACTTGTCATTGATGTGACCGAAAAAATTAATTGACAATAATTGGTGAGCGCGCATTTGACTCATATTTGCATTGCAGTTTATTAATTTACAAATATCGAATACAAATTTAGATGAGATGTGGGCGATGTATTCATATATCACAAGTTAACTCGTAAAATTTGTATTAATAAAAATAATTCAATGAAAGAAAAAACTAAACAAACACTAGACCAAAGTATCAATTTGGTTTGGAACAAAACCCATTCCAGTCGTTCTTTTTTTTTTCTTTCGAGATTGTCGCTTATGCTTATATTTCTTTCGCGCAAACCAAACCAAACCCAAAAAATTGTATTTTTTGGGGATTTTTATTGAATTGGTTCATTTTAATGATTAATAAATATTGACACATTAATTAATTTACTGCAGTAGGTATGATTACAGTTTTTCTTTATGTGATTAGGTTCATTAAGACTTGTTATAATTTTTATTTTCTTTATAATGAAATACTCTTTTTTAAATGAAGTTTAGAATATTTTTTTGCTTGCCAAACTGAAATATTTTGATTTAATTACGTTTTAATCTTTTGAAGCTCATTAAGTTTGTTTAAGTTACAAATTTTGCTACTAAATAATATTTCAGTAACTCACTTCGGTTTATTTTGGTGTTCATTTGTCTTAAACTTGACCTTGTTGTTTTAGTGTTTAAACTTAGACAATAATTTGTTGCTTAGGAAGCATGAAAATAGCTTGGGAACAAGATTGTTCGGCTCAACTCAATTCAAAATTCAAGTTTAATATTTAAAAGTCTGGCTTCGTCAAAGGTTTTATCTAGTTTACTTGATATAACTTGACTAGATTCAGTTCAATTTGACATTAGATTAGCTTGGCTTGATTTTGATTTTGTTGTTGACGGTAGAAGCCCCAAGGTTGGTGTGACATGATTATTTTAGCTATAGTTTTAAATATTGTATATTGAATCCATTGTATCGCATATCATCTTTAACCCAGCACAGTTTAAACTTTTCTACCATTTTAAATGTATCTAAACAAAAGTTGACTTTTGTTGAAAATTTTGATATTTTAAATGGTATTTAATAAAATATTGATGACAAAATACATTTTTAATATTTAATGATATATTCAATTAATAATTTTAAAAAATAATTCAATCTAGTTCGACCCGATTGAACCAAATATACCTGGTGCCACCTAAAAATCCAGTATGGTCACTAGTACAATATTGAAAACTATCACTTTAACTACTATACTATATTGTCATTAATTAATCAAACTTAATCATGTGATATATTTAGACAATATTATTTTTGTTTGTGGAGGATTCAAGATGTTACATGATATATACGAATTTAAGAAAAATGTTGTGGTTGATAGATATTGTCAACTTAGTATTTTCTACACATATGTTTATAACTTATTATTAGTATCCTGTGTAGCACAAAAAAGAAAAATGCTTCAAAGACTTTCAAAATGCAACGACAAACCTTCCCCATATTAATATGGGGCTGGAGCTAGAATCACCAATATTTGCGAAAACATTAGATTTAGAAGGCTATATATAACACTTTTCTTTAAAAAATCACCACAACATCCTTCTACTTGTTTAAAAAACTTTAAAGTAAGAGCTCAATGTGAACTAGGTGAGGCCATCCCAGGTATTGACTCAACTTTACTTGAAAATAAATAAATCAACCAAAATTCCATGATATGAAATCGTTCTCTTTTTCGAGCTCCACTAAAAAATACTTATAAAGATTTGTGCCAATTATGTTGAAAATCATCTCAGTTGAGAAATTCGACTCGATACAACTCAGCCTTAGCCAATGCGACTCAGGAAACCTAAGAATGATCCATTTGACTTCACTCAACTCGGCCCTGGATAATACAATGCCGGACAGTGAATGCTCCAAAAATTTGGCATACATGACCATCCAATTCCAAGAACTACTAGAAACAAGAGTTGTAACACCCCAATTCGGCCTGAAAGGATGGACCGAATTGTAATATTATAATTTAGACGCTACTCGTTGGGCTATCGCGTACAAACTTTACGGAAGCGGATCTCAACCCTCCATGGAGGCTTAAGACGGACACCAGGTTTAGTTTTCATAGAATGCAGAGTTTGTACTATAAGGTGAATCTTAGACTTAAAGGATTCCTATATGAACACCCCTAGTCGTAAAAGAGGTAGAACCAACCCTACGAGTATGAGCGGTGACATTAAAAATGTGATGATCACTCCTAACTGTAGAAGAAGCATACCCCCGCTACAGTTTTGAGGTTGCATGTTGTTGCGTGTATCATATTCTTACTACTTAGTTCAAGTGATTGGCTTAGGTCTTCTTATTAGTTACATGAAGATGATACGGGTATTTAAACAAGGGTCATGGTTACCTGTTCCACATACCCTACGCGAACAATAATTAAAGCGCAAGAGAATTACACAACATCATCGAATATCAGGGCATCAAACCCTAATACCCGGACTTCACGGGGGTTTTCAAGTCGTGTGAATCATAAGCTCCTCCACCCATGTTACTCTAATACACAGACAGCTGCAGCCAAATACGTTTCGTATACCTAACTTAGTTCCACGTCATGTTCCAGGACTCTGGGGCTTATATACCTTGCAGACGATGGTTAGTCTTGCCCCAAAGTATTATAACTCCACAGAAAAGATAAAACATGTTGGCAGAACCATCATAGCATACATTCAAATCATACAAGGTTCACATAGTTAAGGCATATGCTCATCATATAGTCACACACAAAGTAAGGCTTAAAGCAAACGACATAACATAGGGCCCCTGCCACCACCGCCACTGTGTCATTTGATCCATGCACCTAGGCCGGCCAACACCAGGGAACC
>JAVDBV010076418.1:0-14086 GCA_032619315.1 Piper longum
CCATCCTTGATATGACACGAAGCATGCTCAAAAGCAAACATTTGCCGAAAGAATTTTGGGCTGAAGCAGTGGATACAGCAGTCTACCTATCCAACCGATCTCCAACAAGAAGTGTTTGGGGAAATACACCGCAAGAAGCATGGAGTGGATGGAAGCCCGGAATTTCTCATCTTAGAGTATTTGGAAGTGTAGCCTATGTTCATGTACCAAATGAAAGAAGAACGAAGCTTGATGACAAAAGTGAAAGATATATCTTCATCGGTTATTCTACTCATTCAAAAGGGTACAAACTATACAATCCAAACAACAAGAGGATTGTGATCAGCCGAGATGTGATGTTCGATGAAGAAGGTGAATGGGAGTTCAACTCTTCCACAGAAAAATTCAATTTCTTTCCTCAAATTGATGAAATAGAACAAACACCGGTGGAGCAACTAGGTGAACATCAGCAAGAGCATGTAACACCACCTGCCTCACCAATACAAAGTGATGAAGGAAACTCACCGTCATCTTTCCTAGCTGAAAGAAATGAAGAACGCATAAGAAGTCTTGAAGATCTCTATGAGGTAACTGATTGATATGAAAATATCAATCTTCTTTGCCTTTTTGCTGATTGTGAACCAGTGAACTTCCAAGAAGCTACGCAAGATGGAAAATGGAGAAATGCAATGGATGATGAAATCAAAGCCATTGAAAAGAATGACACATGAGAACTCGCTGCTCTTCTAAAAAGACACAAGCCAATTGGTGTCAAATGAGTTTACAAAATAAAGAAGAATGCAAAAGGAGAAGTCGAAAAGCACAAAGCAAGGCTAGTTGCCAAAAGGCTATAGTCAAAAGCTGGAATTGATTATCATGAGTCTGCTTTTCTAAATAGAGTTCTTGAAAAGGAAGTCTACATTCAGAAACCACCAGGCTATGAAGTCAAAGGACAAGAATCCAAATTTCCGAAGTCGATGAAAGAAGATTTTATTAGATTGAGAAACACATTTGGCATTATAAAATAAGTTTAAGGGGAAGTATTGAAATATAAACTTGTTTTATAAAAACTCAATACAAAACAATGAAGCTTAATTCAAAGAAGCTTCTAAAGTTTTACACATGCTAAATTATAAGTCAATGTTAGGTATATATTAGGTGTGGTTTTTGTTGAATGTAAAAGTCAATGTTAGGTATTTGTTAGGTGTGTTTTTTTTTTGTTTGTATTGACCTTGAGTTAGTATAAATACCCCATCTTATTTGTGATATACACAAGGAAAAATAAGAGAGAAAAACAAGAAGCAAAGTTTCTATATTGTAAGAATTCAGAATTAAGTGTGAAAATGTTGTTTGGAGAAGAAAATGAGAATTTGTGTATTTTGCATTTATTTTTCTCAATATAAGAGTATTTTCTTGTCAACAAATGCTACCTTTTTCAGTGAAGAACAGTTTTCTCTCCACTAGCCACAAAAAATTGCTGTAATGCTTCAGACTGGCCTTAAAAGTCTTGGCCTTCTTACACAACATCCTCGTTATGCCCCTAATTCTATTGAGAATGCTTTAACTAAATTCCATGCTATAAAATTATTTACGCTTCTTATGCTTTTTACTGAGTTATTGTTTCTTGAACCAAAGACGTTTTACTGTCTATTATCTACGCAAGAACTGGATCGGTCTTGCATGCTGAACTTCTCGATTTGAGTTATTTTCTACAATAAGTGACCACTACATCATCTAATGAAACTATTATTTTGTTGGTGTCGAGCAATTATTTTAGCCATATCCAATAACAATGACAGCTATATAATCAATAAAAGTTTCTACAGTTTTGTAGTGATATTAAACTTTTGGTCTATAATATGGGTATAACCCTCAAATAGAATATCCCTGGATCCAAAAACTCAACTGCTCGTAACTTTGCCAACTGCAAGGTATTCCCTTTTAAACTATTCTCTCTATAATTGAAAGAATCTTTTCCGCTCCAGGAAAAAAAGTGTACGAGACAACCTTTATAAATAAATAGCACTCAAAGACTTGCATGATGCGCGATACATTTGAAATCTATTAATAATATATAAAATTAATTCTAAAAATATGACTAATTATTTAACAAAAAATCATAAATATCTATTTAACTTTAAATCAGCTTGTTTTGATAGATTATGAGAGAAAAAAAATATCTTGAAAAAAGAAAAGAGAAAGAAAGAAAATGAAAATACTTTTCCAAGGATTTCTTGAATGCGTTTGAATATAAATGAAAAACAAAATTAACTTTCCTTTTAAGTATATGAATTAACATGGAAAATCTTGATACAAAATCAATTATATTAATTTAAGAGTTGAACTAAAAAACTTTACTCGACCCAAAACAAACTGAACACCTGGTTTGGAACTAAATTTAATAAGTTGTATTTAAAATATATTATTTCATTATATAATTCAAAATTTACATTGTTTTCTTTAAATTAACTTTTAATGGAAAACAAATTAGTGCTATCAAAGTTAATGCATTACAGTACGTTGGTAAATGAAATGGTCAATTTAGTTATGAGTCGTGTATAGGAATTTCGAGGAAGAAATTTTCTAAGATGGTGGATTGTGAGATCCCTAGACTTAATCTCACATCTCTTATCTAATGGGCTACGATTCTATTCATAAGTGAGAATAAATTATAGATCTTTAACTTTAGTTATCCACTTTTGAAGAAATAACATGACCATTCATTTATAATTTGGACTTATTCGTTACACTTTACCTTATGAAAATATGAGACCGATTAATTAATTGGCCAAAATTAAGATTCATTGATAAAAATATATATATTATATCATTTAAATTTGAAAAAAGTAGTATTTCTTCATCTGATTGAATGGCCAACCGAGTGACAGACAAAATTATATATTAATGATATTAGTGATATTTTTAAAGTTCATTACCAAATTATCATTGAAAATTATACAATCTAAACCATTTCAAGATAAGGTTTTGAAAAATGATTTTAATTTTTATCCTAATTGACACGAGCAAATAAGAAAAATCAGAGATATGATGATTGTATAAACGAATTATTAGTCTTTTGTAAGAAAAAATAGTATTATAACTGAAGAAAATATTAGATAATACAATAATATGTGATCAAAATAAATCCTGTTTTTGTCCAAATTTTTACATTGTCTGACTATGGCTAAATTGACTGAAGAATTTTAACGGTGGACGACTGAATTTTGTTTAAGATCAATTAAACGGACATGAAAAATATCATGTCCAATGTCTGGCTGATCGACGCTCACCCCTGTAATTCACCGATTGATTGATTTACCATTGTTGTAAGTTAAATGTAACAAAAATGGCAAAAAAATTATTTACTATATGAAAATTAGTGAAAATTTAGGTTAATTTAGCTGAGTTGACTTTAAGTTTCAGGATTAAAAGGCTTTATCATAAAATTTTTATTCATTTAACTGCAGGTTACTTAGTAATTATATTAAACTATAGAACTCATCTCTACATCAACACTAGTCTTGAAATTTTTTATTGTTAAAGTCTCATTTTGATGAGATTACTTAATCTAGATTTTTTATTTACTTATTTCCTAGTTTGGAATACTAGTTTACCATAGTTTGGATGGTTAAAATATTTTATGTTTTGATAGTGAGATGACATTTTAAATAACTGTAAATTTTAACTTATTTAACATTGTTGGCTTTATGATATATACGATGGTGAAAATGCAACCATGCATTAATCATTTAACCGATGACAAAATGATAAGTTATACCACCTTATAAACTCAGTTAATAGTTTCATTATGATAAAAAAAAAATAACATGGTAAATAGTCACGCCGAATGCTATTTACTCAGTCATATCTGAGGTATTTACAACCCTAATTCGATATAGAATGAGTTGAACTAATAAAAAATTGAGTTGATGTTTAATTGATTCGAACTTTAAAATTTTATTTTTATGAAAGCGAATTTTAGGTATTTGTAAATTCATTATAACTTTTAAAAAAAATATTTATAATGTCTATTTATAAAAATATTCATGGAAGTAGTATCATCATAAATAAACTAATTTTATATAAAACATGTGTCATTGCAGAATAAATTATATGTTAATTTTATTATATAAAATTAGCATAATTAAATTATTTTTCAAATATTTGTCTTTTAATATAAAAATGATTTTTTTGTAATAAAACAAAATTTGTTTTAAAATTAGAAATTTTAAAATTTGTTGAGAAAACCAGCATCTAGTGAAATATCTTTATTAACCTTATAGATGTGGAAATTTAATCCGGATAATATATAGTTTATGGTATTTGTGCTAACTTAATATATTTTACAAACAACTATTCAGCATCTTTGAATTCATTATTAGTATAATATATATTAAAAATCTATTTTAATGATTATGTAATTAATAATAAGGAAACACAAAGTTTAATTTAAAATAAAATATTTTAATGTAAAATTGCCAATTAAAAATAAATCCCTTTAAATAAAATAAAATTTAAAAATATATATTTTATTTATATCTGTGACACTTCGATTTTGGTTCACCTAAGAACAAGATAAAAGATATCGTGATCGAGTTGAGTCATATCTAAAGCAGTTAGTATATAAGACTCGGTCAACAATATAGATCGAAGTAACACACTTGACGTCAAGAGAATGAAAGACATCGCTAAATACATGTCCAAAACATATCAAATATAAGTAAATGTGTAAATGAAAATAACTACGCTGAACTCAACTGTTACTGGTCTAGAAAAAACCTATATATATGATAGGAAAAACATTAGTAATAAGTGTTACTGGCCTAGAAAAAATTAATAGTCAAACTGGCACGGGAAAATGATCCTCCTATTAAATGAAAATATTTATCTCTCACAAGGGTGTTAATTAGGATTTGTTGACTTCGTGCGAAAACGTCTCCATTCTTACTCATCTCATGCTTCCTTAACTTTAAAAACTATCCCTTGCATTGGAAAATCAATTTCGCTTCGTTCATGCCTCTATATGCTCCATATCACTCATGGCCCTCCAAAATTGGAAATTCAATAACTCTAACTTGATTTCTTCTGGGCAGCTGTTGTAGTATGAGTATAAAGGCCGAGTACTCTTAGGCACACACCTTCAATATCCTTTAAAACCAAGTCTAAACATGCGCTACATTACAATACTCGTAAACCTCCACACTTATCTGGGTTTGAGGAACTCAAAGGTAGAGTTGTCAAGATCCCTCGGGAATGGAATGGACGCTCACCAAATCGAGAGTCCGCTTTGACAGACACACTCCCTATCTTAAGACACGATCGTTGGTCTTCCCCTCTCTCACATCTCACTGAAAAACTAGAGAAAATCGTATATAAGCTTGGAAAGGGGTTTATATAATAGGCCTGAAGGCAACTTGCAGTGGATTTTATTTTCAAAATCAGACTTGAGGGGTCTCATCCTCAATGATGATTAATCACGAAAGTAAAATACCTCTAAATGGCATATGTTATGTGGGGTTCGATAAAACAACCACTTAACACGCCCTGCAATCTGGAAATCAAATTAGCAATATTTTAACACCCCAAATTTGGTTCACACTCGGGAACCGGACCGGAATGTCATTGGCCCAATTAGGTCGGCTAACCCGAACCCAACCTTGCAGATCTACTCTCGGCATCTCGAGATAAAAGATGTCAATCACTATGCATAGATAAATGCACAGAACTCTAACATGTTGCTACAAGGATGATATGTTAACCAATTCGCATACCAAAATAATTTCGATGAAAATTGATAAAATTCATAAAATAAGACAGATTGAGTATCCCCTAAATATACAATTAAAGGTCACCATCTCAAATCCACATATATAAATATATAGATCTCAAATACATTCATTACACTATATTTTTCGTACACATATTTAATTTGCTCACATTAAAATATTCTTGACATTTTGGTCTCGACCCACGTGTTCTTTCTATTCACATTTCACTTTTATCATTTGACTTGCACACTTATATCTGTTCCAAATCATAATATCACTATCCATTTCTATTTACCACAATCTTCATCACAAGTATTTCATTCTTCATAAAAACATACACAATCAAAATAGTCAAAACAAACATTTAGTCGATGCGTGTGCATGTGTGCAAGAGATACCACTGCTCCTCCATCAAGGCTAGCACATCTTACTCATGATCATCATCTACATATATTATAAAAGCGTGTCAGTAAGGAGTGTAACTGATCCAAAAATATAACTAATATCAAACTTGTTATGAGAGAAAACTCTCATATGAAAAAAAACATTCATATACTTCTCATGAACTCTCTGAAGGGCACCTACTAAGGAGCCACTAGGCTGCAGACCCAATAGCATCTTGAATTAACTAATCTGCTGCTACTAGTGCCTCTCTTGGCATTTTCTCAATTCATTTTCTGGTCCCTCGGGACTACTAGTATATTCTAAGTCCTCTCTTTACCTCCATAATTCTCCTGGCCTTGAGTGTGAAGACCGAACACTCTCAAATAATCACCTTTAGTAGCCTTTCAACCACAAGTCCAGAAGACCAAGTACTCTCAAACAGTCACTTTTAGTACCCTTTTAACCACAAATCCAAACATGCGTTGTACTAAATAGTACCCGTAAACCTTCACGTTTCTCTAGGTGTGAGAAACTCAAAACGGGAGTTGTCAAGATCCCATGGGATTAGATAGCCCGCTCACTAATTCAGAGTTTGCTTTGACTGGCATGTGCACCCACTCATGGTACGTACGAGTCAGTTTTCCCATCTCTCATCTCATTGAAAACTCAATAAAACCATATATACGTTACAATAAGCCCAAAGGTAACTTATGGCGGATCTTGCTTTCGAAAACATACTATAAGGATCTCATACTCGAGGGTTATTAATCCGAAAAACTATTCGACTAAATGACCAAAGATAAGTGGGATCTGATAAAACAACACTCAACTCGTCATACACTCTATAAAACTAAATCACGATTGAATAAAACAATAACTAGGGGCGAGTCTTAAACTGAAGTGGAAAAGCTCCAATCGTGTCCTAGGCGGATAGCTCCTACTCCATACCTACACAATAAGACTAAATTCTAACGCCCAATATAACGCATGAATGCTACACTCCTCATCAATCCATAGAAGACAATATCTATTTGCATGCATTTAAACTCTAATTCACTATTATCATCTGTTAACATGCATTTAAATTTAAACCAAGACCTATTTACAATGACATTAAAATCATAAAAAAATTCATTAACAGATAAAATTCTATACCTACATGGTAACAGTGACAAAGTCGTAGCAAATTCAAGGGAGGGTCATGGGGTAGAGAGAAGGGAGAACAAGAAGAAGGAAGTTTGATGAGGAGGATGGTGGCGACTAGATGCTGACAGTGTTGGAGGTCTGGAATAAATAGATGTCAGGGGGAAGAAAACGAGTGGTTGGTGAAGAAAAGTAGTAGTCGGGGAGAAAAATGAGTGGTTGGGAGATAAACGAATGGTCGGGAGAAAAATGAATGGTCGGTGAGAAAAACGAATGGTTAAGGAGAAAAATGATTGGTTGTCTCATGATTAAAACTTAACTCGACTCTGACTATAGAAAAATAACACTAACTCATAATAGTTATGAACAAAGTCCAGAAAAACAAGAAAAAATCTCATAATACACACAACATTACAATGACATACTTTATAACTAATAACCCACCCAAACTGCCCGTAACACGTCCTAATGCATTATTCGGCCTAAAAATAATTCTAAGATCTAATTAAAATAAAAAAATATGGCGTAATCTCATATATTCTGATAACCCATTCTGCTATTTTTCTACTGACGTTATCATTATATATTTGGGCACACATGATTTTCATGGTTCATAACACAAGACCGGCCTCGGCTCGGTATGCATGTCATAAAATTGACCCAATCGGCCTCGACTCGGTACGCATGTTCTGAAATTGACCTGACTGAAAATAACAGTCGAACCGACTGGTTCAGACTATAAAACCCTGACTCAAATCACGGGGTTTACAAATAGAGTATATCAATAAAACATAAGAAGAGTCCTAACTTACCTTTGATCGAAGCTTTAAGTGTGTCATCTCATCTACGGTGATCTTGGACTTCGAAACTTACATTGAAACTTACCGCTAAGTAAAATATTATCATCTCCATATGATGTATGCCTATGGTGTGTGCTCACATCATCAGTACATCCTAATAAACAATACAATACTAAGTAAACCTACAACTAAAGATACAACACACAAATCGAGACATATTAAAGGAAATAACTAATAACAAATAACAAATACTAAATAAATAAATACACACTCATAAATAAACAAATAAATAATAAAAACATGAAAATAATCAATACTCTAATATAAAATAATAATATCATATACTATATAAATACACGACTAAATACGAGTAAATATCACATATACTCGTGTTAGTAAATATATAAAAAATTAAATAAATAAATACATAATCATTCAATAAATAATTAAATAAACATTTAATTTTAATAAATTGTAAATAATATTAATATCATACACATCATAGTTATCCAATTCAAAACACACAATTAAATACAAATAAATAATAACATACATACAACGAACAAATAAATAAATAAATAAAATTTAATCAACATGAATAAGGTTAATATATATATATAATAATAATAATAATAATAATAATAATAACAACAAACAATCACATAAACATCCATCATATACAATAAACATAGAAATAAAAAAAGAAATAAAAAATAATGAATGAATAAATAAATAAATAAACAAATGAACATTGATAACATCAAAATATGCTAAATAATATGAATATGCATTTATATTAAAATAGGGGTTCTCGAATTATGAAAACCGTTGAAAAATAACTGAAATCAGGCTAAAGATGGAAAATTGAGTAAACCAGAGCGAGTCGACCGAGTCGAGCTAAGTCGACTTAGTCAAGTCAAGTAATAGTGCTAGGCTGGGTAGTTGGACGTGAACATGGACTCCAGCATGACCACAAACACGAATGGGTGGACAAAACTCAGGTTGGTCGATGCGAACACGGGCAGGCAAACGCAAATGCGAGTATACAGGTTTCGTAGGGCTGGATGTGCCATCACCGAAAAACGCCAACGGCAACACCGATCGGGATTGATGGCCAATGTGATGAGGAAGATGATGGTGGTGGCGATCGGAAGAGTCAGCCGTTGGCTGGCTGGAAAACAACCGAAAAAGGGGTAGAATCGCCATTGGTGTGGTGGTGTTGCTGACGGAGATGGCGGCTACGACGTTGGTCATGGGTGGTCTCAAATTGAAGATCTCAATGATGAAATCTGTCTAGTGGTCGGATCGGCTAGAGGTGGCTCGCCGGTGCCCAAAAATAGCTAGAATGGGTGGCGGCAACGACGGAAACTAACTGCAAAAATGTCATTGTCGATGGCGAATGCTACGGTGCTAGTTGTGGTTAGGGGTACGACTCTATAGCCGACCGCAAGTCGGTCATGGTGGTGCCGGTCCAGTGATCGGGGGTGAGCTAGAGACTCGTTGGCATTGAACAGGGATGGCAGCGACACTAGGGTGTAAACTCTGAAAATCGTAGGAAATCTCTGAAAAATAATATAGTAAAGCTAGGGATAATGTGGACGGCTCAGATCTTCACACATGGCACGATTTGAACATCCAACAACTAGTGGCCTAGTGGGGCCTATCTATGGATCGAGATTATCTACAGTCAAAACTGACTACAGTCCTAAAAGTGACTCCATAGACAAAAATCGAGTCAAAAAGGCTAAATGTGTCTCGAACCCTCAACTCAATCAGGTGAAAACCTACGACTCAATCAAGTTGGGCTCACAAGGGCAATCCGTTGATTCAAAATCCCAAACGGATACCAAACACTACAACGACTTAGATCTAAGCCTAAAAGCCTCGCTAACCCATAAAAAACTATATGTGTAACTTGCATATATATTGATAACTCATGCACTGCTGTAGCCTAACTCAAGTTATCATTTACATGTTAAGGATGCTCAGCCACCATAACATACCCATATGGCCATCTGGGCTCTATACTTATGGTTTGAAAATTGGTTTAGCTCAAACTCGGTCGAATCGAATCGAGATTGGCTTGAACCAGACAAAACTATGAGCAAGTAAAACCCTAACCTGAAACTGGATTTTACATTACTTATATAATCTTATATGCAAACTAATTTATATGACTAGTATTTAAGTTATTAATTGACAAAGTTGTTGAAGAGATAATTATTTTTAAAATTAGGTTTATGTTTATATAAGAATATTAGCAATCGTAATATTAACATAAATAATTTAATTTTATGAAGACGAATATATTCATAACAAAGTAACATTTAATAGTGGCATGCTTTCTCAATGATATATTAAAATTGTTGAACATGATTTTGTAATGAGATAAGTTTTTGGTAATATTTATTTTTAAATATAATGGCTAATTTTTTTAATTGAACTTATGCTAGTTTTTAAGAAATTTAACCAAAACAATAAATTAATATGGCTTAAAAAATATAAAAAAGTTAAAGTTTTCAAATATTTGATTATATTATTTTATACATAACATTATGATAAGTTGAGACACCTGATTTTATAATGAATTTTATGTAAAATTTATAAAGTAACAAATAAAACAAAAATAATTGGGTCATAACTTAAAGTTGGTCCGAAGGTTCATCGTGCTTATTATTCTTTAAAATTGACTTAAATTTAAAATTAACCTATCCAAATATAAACTAAAGTAAAATTTAGCTCAGAAAGTCGAATGTAACACACAAGTAGGATTAAAAAAATGTAATCTTCCAAGATTTTTTTAAAGCATCTATACGATGGAAGATTTTTAGTCATTAAAATTAATTAATTGTGTCTCAATGAAGTTGGAATATTTGAAAACTTATTAAAGTCAGTTTGGTTGTCACGAAGAGAGTGTATTAAAATAGTTAACTCTATTATAAGTAGTTATATTTAATGTATTATATATATAATAATATTAAATTAGTTATTTTGCATACAAATTATAAATATTGTTACGTCCTATGAGTGGTACAAAATAATTATAATTAATTCTAAGTGGACAAATATATGCAAAAAAAAAATTTCCTGAAGGAGTAACATGATTATAGATGATCCATTTGAATGTTTTTTTTTTCAAGGGGGCCATTTGAACATAATCATGATTAATTTAAATATAAAAAAATTGTACATTTATTTAATTTTTAAAGTAACAAGATTGGCCATTTAGAATTTTTATATAATTTATACATCTTTCGTATTAACTAAAAAATCTCTAAATAATTATTTTTATATAAAAATATCTATTTAGAAATATTCACTTAATAACAACATGTTCATACAAGATAGCAAGCCTTGCATACCGAGGCCTATTTGAGGTATAGTCTAAAAATTTTACGACATTATTGTTGTCACTACCACCGTGACTAGTTCTGGAGTCAGTTCCACGTGAACAAGACTTGGAAGAGACACGAGAGCACGTGCATTAGATGGGCGGATTTGGTGCACAGCTTCCTCGCTCACTCATCTCTGTCTCCCCTCTCTGGTTGGACCTTGTCATCGTTTAACGTTTGGCCGGCTCACGTGGTTGTCCGATACTGACCATTTTGTTCGTTTTCCCTTTCCTTTTAATTTAATTTATTTTAATATTTAATTAAATTAAATCAATAAACGCTAAAGTGTAGTAGCAGAATTGTTTTGACGTCAGTGCTTGCCGTTCTTCCTCTTCTACCAGACATCCTTTTGATGACTACCCATCTCTTCTGATCCCCTTTTAAGGCCTTCTCTTGCGCTGTTTTGACTGGAAACCGTTTCTATACTCCGTTGGTCACGGCCGGGCCCTGGTAATTCCTGAGCCGTGTCTTTTTTTTTTTATTTTGTATTTTATTTTTTATGTGTATATATATTTTTTCGGTTAAGTAAGCTTGATGTGGGTATATGAGGATGTGTTGGGATTTGTCATCTGATCCTTAATTGTAGGATTTTTGTTTTTCTTGGGTGGTGAATCTGTTGGTAGAATCGAGTTTGGGGTCTGGAAGTCTTGCTGCTCATCTTGTCTGTTTGGTGGTTTGTGAGATCTGTCTTTTTGGCTATTGCTGTGGGGAGAAATTTTCTGTTGATATTGACAAAGGTGTTGTGGTTAGTTAGTTTGGTAAAAATTGGAAGGATGTAATGGAAGTGGATGTAATTCTTCGTTGAATGCTATTCTTTCCCTTAACCACATGATACTGTGACTGTTGTTGGGTTTGTCTCACATTGGTCGTAGAGGTTGTTGGTGACTTGTATATAGGCTAATAGGAAAATTTTATTTCTTGAGTTAACTTTTGGAATAAGAAGGCCCGTGACACCTATTGCGAGTTTTCCTTTGGTTGTTTATAGTCTCTTTTGGAGGCTCAAAGGGCCCAACAGTGTTAGTGGAGCTTGGGTGTGGGCCCAACAGTGGTATTAGAACCAAATTCGAAATTGGGTTGCCTACGCCGATTGTTGTTGTTTCCTTCATGTGTTCCACTTGATGATTTGAATGGAGTTTGCCAAATGAGTGTCGTCTGATTTAAGGGGAGTGTGTTAAACGATCATTGGTTTCGGGTCACGGCCGATGTGTGAAGGGGAGTTGTTGGGTTTGTCCCACATTGGTCGTAGAGGTTATTGGTGACTTGTATATAGGCTAATGGGAAAGCCTTATTCCTTGAGTTAACTTTTTGAATAAGAAGGCCCGTGACACCTATTGCGAGTTTTCCTTTGATTGTTTAAAGTCTCTTTTGGAGGCCCAAAGGGCCCAACAGTGTTGGTGGAGTTTGGGTGTGGGCCAAAGGGCCTAACAACTGTGACATAGATCAACCAAGTGTAAGCCTATTTTGGGGCAATAAAGATATGGATATAATGCAAATGAACGTAATCTTCATTAAATGATATGTTTATTCCTCAACCGTAAAACGTTGTGACCATGATATGAAACGCCTTGTTTACTGTTCAAAAAAGCATAGCCAATTCACATAACTAGTTAGGCAATCAAATTACCTTTCCATTATCAGTGCCGATTCATTTTCAGTGATTGTTAAAATACATGAATAATTGACTTTTATCTAGAAGCCAGTGATGTTAAGGGCTTAGCTGTGTACAGATCCCTGTTTTTAGATGATTGATATTTTTTTCTCCGTTATTTAGCAAACAAGAAAAATATTCATGTGATACCATGTTAGGGGATTAAAATTTCTCGATGCTTCTTATTACTGCACACTTGATTGTGCAGTATCGCCTTGTTTTGGTGAATATGGGTACAAGCAAGATTGTTCTATGTCCTCTATCATCCATCGGATAATAGAAAAATTCATTTATAAGTACTTTAAAAATTACACTCTGAGAAAGTCTTTTAATTCAACTATGCTATATTTTCTTTAAAGTGATTGATTAAACAAAAAGGATGGGCTTACCTGCCCAGGGTAGTGATAGCCTGGATAAGCTAACGAAATCTAGGAGTTAGTTGATTCAAGTGAAATTTGTTTATGTAAGTCCTGCTAAGCATAAAGATATTTACGATGTTTAGGAATCAATGCCATTAATATAAGTCATATATTAGATCTATCCGCTGAAATTAGTAAACTATGCAGGAATTTGCAATTTTGCTTTTCAGCAATTAAAGGTCTAAGAATTTCTACCGTTTTATTTGGTTTTACTTTTCATTTTCATTTTATTTTATTTTTTAGTGTTGAAAGTTCAGATTTGACTTCAGTTGATTTCACATGTTTTGATTTCTTTTGAAAAATGGGAGAATTGTTGTAGGACAAGAATTAGGAAATTTTATTTTAATAGTTTAGTATTATTTTAGTATAGATTTTACAAATATGGGCCATCGTATTATAAGTAGTGGTTTATTTTTTAAATTTCTTAGTATTTTGAGTCTTTATCACAGTTCATTACTTATTTAGTTCATCTATTGAGTCTATAAATATATGCTTGGACCTTGAGAACATAGATTTTGATGATATTGAATAATATTGAGATTTGTGCTTTAGC
>JAVDBV010076421.1:0-14269 GCA_032619315.1 Piper longum
GTAACCGGATGGGGTGGCCACCCCTCCCGGCATAATAAGGGCTCGGCATAGGCTCGTATAAAAGATTTGTGAAATATTAATGGGGAATATATTGACTTGTTTCATGTAATTATACGGCTTAGTGGTTTTATCAATAACGTGGAATTGCCTCCGCAGGTGAACAACTTTGGACTGATGCTTAAGACTGTGGTGGACGGTTCTCTTACCAAATTAGGTTTGGTGAATTGATAATAAATTAGACTTCCTTTTTACTCTTTTGAGTTATAAGTGTGGCTACGGGAAACGGTCCAAAACTGTGAGATATTTGCTTAAGTAGTTAATTTATTTCTTTCTTTTGATGCATGCTATCATAATATGATTTATTTTTTTTATGATTAATAAATTTCTAGATTTATTTTTCATGTTATGATTCATTTTTCAGTAACACTTGGCTCGGTTAGGGCGGGTCGTTACATAGTGCATGGGAATTGTTGGCAGTGCTAGGAGTTGATTACTGAGCATGCCAAGATACTGAACTCGGGAGTACTGAGAGGACTAATTGAGCATTATCGGATTTTCTGATCGTGTACTAGGAAGTGACTGAGAGTTGAAAATTTGAGTTCCAAGATTTGATCAAAGTTTCCTAGTTCGTCTAGGAATGCTAGTACGAGTGGCATTAGCAGTAGCGGTTGTTCGTGTGTGCTAGCTGGTGACCGTGAGACTTCTTGGTACTCTTGGACACGGTCAAGACTTTAGGGAGGATGTTTTGGATGACTTTAAGGAGTTGTTGGACTTTAACATCTAGGTTGACTAGAATTTGGAGCCGAGAGAATGAGTCTTGGTGGAATCGGGACCAAACCCTAACCATAAGTGAGATTAGATATTAGGGTTTGGGGTCCTTTAGTCTACGTTTGAGTTGCTGAGCCTAGGGGCTCAATCTTGGATCCTAGGAACATCAAAGAAGACTTGAAACAGACGGTACCATGATGGGGAGGATGTCAAGGTCGAGTTGGTGCTAGGTTGGGCTAGGGTTAGTCTAGTGGTCCAACCCTAATCCTAAGTGAATTGGGTAGAAGGGTTTGGATTGTTTTGGTTACGACTTGCTTCCACGTGCCATATGGTTCAACTAGGGAGATCAGGAACACCATGGGACGTGCGTCACAAGTTTAGTTGGCTTGGAGATGATGTTGGGAAGAGTTGGACAACATGTAGACTCCTTTCCTATTGATCGAGTAGAGTATTGCAACTATGGGGGTTTTAGTTGCTTTAAAAATGCTAGATCCTTGGACACATGAGAATGAGGATCACAAGGAGAGGAATGCGTGAGAGCTAGAGAGAGTTCTAGACGGCTTCCATTGTGAGAGAAGGGGTCAAATCAAACAGGAAGAAGAAGGAAGTTGTCATGATCGATCTTTTGGACTAGGGATTGGAACTTCGAACTTTGAGGGATATTTGGTACTTGATCAAGGTACTCTTGTGCATGCCCTATTTAGTGATTTTGATTTATGCATCATTGAATTGAATTCATGTATTAGTTATTCTCATTGGGGTGTGTGATTTTTAGGATTACTTGTTAGAGGGTGATCTGAGGGAGTCTCTTTGTGAACAAGTAGCATTGGGGCAACATCGAGTAAGAGTTGTTTACAAGGTTGAGTGAGTGCTAAAGAGGGTTGGAGTGCTTTTAATCCTTTTATTATTGCGTGTTAATATGATGTTGGGAGTGGTTCTAATAGATCTATGTATTTGCTTGTTATTTATTGCGATTTAACCAATGAACTCAGTACCCGGTCGTAGTTATGGTTTATTATGTGACTGGTTATGAGGACTGGTTATCGGGAACAAGGAAAGTGCATATTGTAGTGACCAAGAGGGTTGCTAGACAGTTCTTGGGACATATTACCAGTATTGGTTGTGGTAACCGAGAATAACATATCGGGTGGTACTTGTGTATGATCTATTATTGGTGATCAAGCAAGGTGATAAAGAGCGGTACGAGTTTCTATTTGAATACTGAGTTCCTGACCGAGAGTTGTGTGGGAATTGCTCGAATGTAGATTTGCAAGGACATCAGCAGTGGTAAGAATTGTTGATCAGGAAGGTTGATTACTCATTATCGGTACAGGTGATTGTCTTCTGTAGTGATTAGTTATTGGAGATTGGTTAATGTTGATTGTTGTTGTTTTGGGTGCCAAGAGTAGAGACTTAACCGAGGTAGCAGTTTAGGGTTATTGGTGATCGGTTAACCCTTATATTGTGATTGTGACATAGTAATAGCGTTGATATTTAGGAATTACTTCCAAGAGTTTATCCTTAACTATGTAACTTGTGGAATGTTGAGTGTTCTCAATGGTGAGAATGCTCGGCATAGGTGAGGATTTAGGGCAAAAAATTATACTATAGAATCAATCCTATGACTCCAACAATTGTGTCAACATATATAGGTTTTCTGGGTGTATTGAATCTGTCAAGATAAATGCTATACATAAATATGAAATGCTCGAAAGTAAAGGTTTCGGTAACGCAAAAATCTATTAGTCCTAAAGGAGGACGTTTTCCATTCATGTACTTGAAACTGCAGTGACAAATTTTCCACCAAGGAAGAACTTGTTTTCTTTATAATTGTCAACCAAATATTGATCGGTTGTTTATCGAGTAGAGGCTGTAGAGCCTCCACTGCTTGAACCTCCACTCCGGAGGACTCGGCAAGATTTCATTTTTTATTTTCCTTAGTGAAAGATCGAAAAAATTAATTATTAACTATGCAAAAAAAAACATTAAAATAACAACTAAAATGAATTTAATTAATTAATTGTGGTGGATGTTGTCGCCACCAGTCACCACTCCCCTTTCTTATAAGAGTTTTTTTAGTTTATATAAATTAGATCCAAATAACTCCTACATTTTTGTCTCCAAATCTCCACAAAACCCTCTCAATTGTGGCTTTAAGTATGATTAAAAGTTCACCTAATATTTGCATCCACCAAAAACATGATTATGAACCAAACCCAAATCTCCTCCCAGTTTTTGGTGAGACATGAATTAATGATCAATTGGTTGTTTGATCATGTAAAACCTTGACATGCTTGGAAAATTCCCATTAAACTAATTAATTAAATTAGCTAGCCCTACTTACAAGATAGAGTTCAATCCAGCAATGTCTTTGTTCAAATATACAACTACAAAATTAAGCAAGGTGTTACAATGACAAGCATATTCATAAACCTCACACTCTGATCAGGCCTCAACAGCTTGAACCTCCGGAGCCTCCATGATTCTCTCCAATGAAGGCTTCCAGCTCACATTCTCATCACCTTTGTCGGTTGATCTTCCTTTGATCTCCATCTCCTTCAACACATCTTTCAAACTCCTGCCACCTTTATCACCTTGTAAAAGAAGCCATTCCAATTCCTCCTTGGTCAGCACCATCTTAACTCGGAAGCCACGTTTCACCATTCCCCCATTGCTCATCTCTTCATGATCTTCCAAGCCAAACCTGAGCTGCCCAATTACTTCATCTCCTTCTTGTTGATGATCTTCATTCTTCTTGGACTCTTGGTCCTGCTGGCAAAATGTGCTGCACCTCTCTAAACAATTTCCCATGGCCTTTCACAGATAAAGTACTAGTTTAAGAGGAGCTTGGATACAATTCACATGGCCACTTCAACTCCAAACATGAGAAGATGGGTAGGAGCTTTTAAAGGCAAAACACAACACAGTTTTTCTATCTAGTACTTGGAAGCATTGATCTGCTCAAGATTCGGAGAAAAAGCTGCGGCCCCATGAACTTACTTGTCAACTACCTTATTCGATTTCTTGGCATTCATTTATGTCTCTCTTGTCTCCATGCTTGATTATAGAACTTCTTTGACTCTGGAGCGATGGAGGAAAGAAAGAGACAAGGAAGTTTTCACACACTACTAAAGATGATGTTCCTTTCGGTTGTCAATTTTGATCTCTATCAATCACCCTTCTCAACGCCATATAAGCGACATCCTCTTTTCAACTAGTTATACTTTACACACAGTTTACAATGAAATATTACCATGGTAACAGAGAAACTGATAAGCCTGTTTTTACCCAATGTCATTTGAAAGTGTAAACGTTCAACTTTGATAGTAAACAATTAAACAACGGTCCAAATAATAATGCCATCTTTTCTTCCTTTGAAAAGTGGTTAAGATGCCGGGATTCACGGGGTGAAGAGTCAGCTAACTGTTGGCAGTTTCACGACATGTTACATTTTTTTGTTGTGTTTAAAAAAGAGATTGATCGATTAAGACATAATCTTTATTGATGCAAGCTCTTTAATCAATGGCTATTTTGAATACAAATATATTAAGGACAATTAACTTAGTGCCAGCTTAAGAAGTAATAACTCATCTAGTTTTATGTATCTCATTATTCATATCATAGTGTCAAGCTGGTGTAGTTGAGAGTCAGTATGACAGAGCATGACGTATTGTATAGTATGGAGATGAGGAGCAGGGGAGAAATTAAAGTAAGATGATAAAGAAAACTTCTGTCAACAGTTTCATGGAACATTGAAATTTTATAAGGAATCAAGTTGAAAAAATTGTGTAATGCAACAGGTGACAATGACTATATTTGACTACCAACAATGACTCTTCAAACATTTTTCTCTGAAATTTAATAGAGAGTTTGAAACCATTTTTATATGTTTCTCATGCATTATTTTTTAAGAAACAAAACTACATTGTTTACTCAGAGAAATATTTTTAAGAATTATCGGGTTTGAAGACATCTAACAGGTATCGATTTTGCTGACAAGGCAATCTATGCATACATTTTTTTTACCTGTTTCTGATGCTATGCAGTACTTAAATACATTAGTAAGAAATCTAGAGATAGGCAATGGCTAATAATCAACTTCAATAACAGCATAAGAATTAGTTTAATCGAAATGTACTCACTTTCTTACATATATAAAATGAAAGGTTTTAGAAATTAATCTTGATGAATGCATTAAAATTGACCAAGAATGCTACCAGATGAAACAGAGTTGGTACTTCCAAGTATGTGAACTCTAGCTTTGAGCTCCAAATCATGCCTTTCGCAGCGCATTTTTGTACATTCGACCAATAACGCTCTGCAAATTCACAAATTATTTCTGAATAGTTCTGTATACATTGATATGTATAAAATGGTAAATTTTTATCAAATCTAGATGAAGTTGTAGAATTTCCAATATGTAACTAGATATGTATTACAGAAGCACAAAAAATGTTAGTCTACATACTAAAATGATGGAATTCTTATTTAACACTGTTCGAAATTATTATTTAATTTCTATTTATTAACTACAGGTTATACCTCTCTTAAAGATAACAACCTTATGATGAAAAGTTATCAGCCAAAATGTGTTTCTATCCATAGATATCTCCTCAATCTCTATAAATATGTTTGTCCGGTTCAATATGTTACTAGTCGTGTTCGTGTGATATAACGTTAAACCTTAGCATGTGAGAATTAGACAATTTCGGAATTGTGATTTTATCTAAACCGGAGGTTCAATTTTTTGCTGTGTATATGAGGTAAGTAATTTTGTATTACTCTATTGTTTCTCATTAAATAAGTTTAATCTTCAAACACTCTAGAACTTTGATAAAAATGTCCTCTATATGGATTAGAAGTAAAAGGCAACCTTATAGAACTTGAGCAACTGTGACCGCTTCTTCTTGTATGTAGGAGTCAGAAGGTCACGCTCCATGTCAAAAGGTATTAGATCAAGATGAACAGCTTTCAGAAACTCAAACAAATCCTTTCAACTGAGTGACAAGAACAAACTCTTCAGAAAAATAGTGCACCATGAAACATTTTATAAGCAATCCTTACCAAAATGCAAGCAAAGAACTAACAGAGGTCTTAGTACATCTCATTACCTTTGGCAGTCTTATTTAGTTCTCCGAGAATAAAGTCCTTTGCTTTGGCATTTTCACAGATAGTGGCAAAATCTCCAAGATTCTAGGCAGCCCAACGCTCAAGAGCATCCTTGTTGGGGTTGACAACAGCAACAAGGAAAGACTCGAAGCTATTCCCATATATCCATATCTGGTGATCAAATTTGAGAAGTAGATTTCTACATTTGTACAGATCAATCCAGCATTAGATAGCAAATCACGAGCCAAATACATACCGAGTCAATTTCTGAAACAAAACCATAAACATTTTCCAAGTTTTCAATTGCAACATATTCCCCCTGAGAAAGCTTAAATATGTTCTTTTTCCTGCCAATAATTTTCATAGACCCATTTGGTAGCCACTCACCAATATCCCCTGGGTGCACCACAACAAGATAGAATGAATTGATGGTTGGATATATTCTATTTGAAATATGACAAGATTATAAAGGTGATGAAACAAGTGCACGCTTAAACGTGTAGAACCAGCCATCTACAAGAACTTCCTTAGAAAGATCTTCACGTTTGTAACATCCAGAAAAAAAAGTGTATCACCCCTTATACAAATTCTCCTAGTGGTATGCATGCATTTGCATCATATCCCATCTCTGGAACAGATTCTAAGCGCACATCCACATTTGGCATGGGAGGACCAACTGTACCAATCATGGAGCCTTGATCAGGTAATGACACAAATGTACCACCAAAACTTTCCGTTAAGCCTGCCATTACAGTAAAAAAAGAACTAGAATCAGAGAGAAAAATTTATTGGAAATACATGCAAATGAATACAACTAGCAACAACTAAGAAATACAGAGAAGAGATGGTTGTAAGCATTGTGCTTCTTACAAAGAACTAAGCACATCAGTATTTGATTGAAACAATCATACCAAGTTAAGATTTCAGCATTAAGATACTAATTGATGAAAAATCTATAACAACATCGACCATTTTTTTGTATCTCATATGGGAGTCTTACCATAGCCTTGTACAACATGTGCGTATGAAACTACTCTGAGGCAAGATTCAACAGGCTTTGCAAGTGGAGCAGCACCAGAAAAGATTAATCTTATATTGCCACCAAGCCCTTGTTTAACCTAAAACAACACAAAGTCATATTCCCAGAAAACACAAGAAAAACCTGATAAAATGTCTGTAGTACCTTACTAAATACTAATTTGTCAAAAAATGGAGCTGCGTCATTATGCGTGAATCCCTTCTACATGAAGTCCTGCGTGCTGCAACATTCAATTTAGAAAAAACATTCTCCTCATTATGTTAAAAAAGAAACTTGTTTGACATGCCCATATCTCCTAATGTGAAACTTTCCAAAACTGTCCTGAACAAAAAACGCACTTACTAGTGTTGGGATTAACCAAACACAAATCCCTACCAATCAAAACACAGGCCTCCGCAAAGTTGTAAGGCTAACCAAAATGGCCAAACCAATTTTATGTTGAAACCCCAAATTTGGGGAAAAACCATGGGCAAATGGCCGGATTAAATTCACTATATCGCAATTTAATATAGAAAATATCTATAGGAGAGCAAATTCCCCAATACCAATTTACTGTGCTTTCTACAAAATTGATATTAACCTCAAAGAAAGAAAATAAAGAATTAAAGATTACAAATTAAGAAATTGGCAAAGTTACCATTGACGATTGGAAGCGAATCTGAACAAAACATTCACCTTTATTCAATCCATCATTTTTCTCTTCTCTTCTCATGACCCTTTTTCTCCAAAACCAAAAAAACCCAAAAAAAAAAAACTTCCATTGTTTTCTATCTGTCTCACAACGCAAAATACTTTTCTAAAAAATCTTTGATTTTGCCCAATACAAGGTTATCATTTCATGTATTTATGGAGGAGGGACAACCTAACAACTAGACATGGGCAAAGTTGAATAATGTGTGCTTCAATATGCCTCCTCTAGCAATCTTTTCTGTAAAACCTAAGGGCAAACACAATACAATGATTTATCAGTACCATTAGAAATTTGGACGTCCAATATAAGCATCAAACCCATGAGAGCATACCATTATAGATTCGATCTAGAACACGAGAAACAGCACAAAAGATGCTTGGCGTCAGCTCTCCTATATCTCCAAATAACAGTTTGACATCCTAATTGACGGCACAGACCATAACCATCAAAATTTTAATTCTTTCATAGAACTCAAGATATAGTTTGAAATGGAAACAACTTACCCCACGCCAAAATCCTATTGAAGCACCAACAGAAATAACCAATTCTTCCATAGCACGGTTGAATATATGTGCAGGAGGTAAATATGACAAATTGACATCTTCTATACGGAACTGAAAAGAAAAAAGAGTGAGCACGGTTTCAAAATTAGCACATTGAGACAGAAATAAGTTGATTATTACTCATTGTACTCATCACTTAGTCTCTGTTCTTTAGTTATTTGAAGTGTTCACATTGAAAAAATCATTTAAGGATAGCATTACCTGTTGTTTGACACTTTCAAGAAGTAGTTTCACTCCTGAAACGAGAGCAAGGATATTTCTATTGGAGATCATGCCGCCCTTAAGATCACCAGTGGTACCACTTGCGTACATTATAATGCATATATCATCTTCCTTTTTCTTTGGAAGCTCAAATTGTTTTCCTTCACCTTGTATAACCAATGTAACTTCGAATTTAACATCAAACCATGTATTTGAAGATCAAAATTCACACCAAAGAGGCAGAAATGAAAAAACAGGACATGGGTTTTAATTGCTAATCACGGAAGAGCTAGTCTTAGATGGGTGCAACTGCATTTGATCCATCACCAGATTCCATGAATATATCATCACGCAAAACTTTTTGCCATCTTCTTTCTCTTCAGCAGTAACTTTGACAAAGCTCACGATAGTTGTGTTGACAAAATCAATCATACACAAATCCTACACTTAGCAATGGACGTTAATATCAATGCTTACTTTTCAGTACATTAATTGTGTTAGACAATGTCTTGAAGACCTGAAACAATCCAATTACTGGAATATGACAAATGAAGCTGGCTTACTAATAATTCTAAGCTCATCACAGAATATTTGAAAAAAAAGGCATCCTGAGCATAAATACCTCAATAATCTTCTTCTCTTCTGCAAAAGCAATTTAAATTTCCGCATTGCATATAGTGAATTCAACAGCACCAGCACCTATAGCCATACAAGAAATACATAGTTGTTGGACATGGTCATTTAACAGCCATACGAACATCCTAACAATTCATAGGGAGGTCAAAAATCATGACCTCAAAAATACAAAAATTTAGTTTTTGCAAGAAAATGGAAGGGCTAAATTAGACATATTGACAAACATACCAAGTGTGTCATACAATGGGACACAATAAACTCCATGTGCATTGCAGGCCTGTATCATTGACACCAAGACAGTTTAAAATCGAAAGAGATTTACGAAAATATTTTGAAGAAGCCAAATGCTAAACTTATTTCTGGGCAAACAAGCCAGTTCCCCATCTAACATGAAAACTAGTGAAGGCGAAGTACCTGCATGGTCATTATCCACTCAGGACAGTTAACACCAAAAATACCACATCTTCCACCCTGCAAATTGAAGAGATTAGCAGCTACAGAAATTGAAGACATGTTATCATCTAGTTGATTAGAACTGGACTCACCAGATTGACACCGGAAGTTCGAATTGACTGCCCAACTTTGACAACTGTATCCTACACTGTTATGAACAATGTTAGCAGGGGTAATTGAGTGGGGTGTTTGTATAATTTCACTAGGTAGGGTGTATATAAGAGGGGTTGTAACAGAATTCTGTAATGATAATTTTTGCTGAAATCAAAACAACCCCTTTGCTCCGCCCTCCAGGTTTTTCTTGGAACCCAAGGAATCAGATCGTCATCTGATTCTTCCCTGGTTGCAGCACTTGCAACCTTCCTTCCACCATTGTTACAGTTAATCGCCACCCTTTTTCAACCCAGAAATTCGTCACCGAGATGGTACCCGCAAAGCAGAGTTCCAGGCAAGTCAAAGGCAAGGAACTGGTTGAGGAGCTTGGGGAAGAAACACATCCCATACACTTCCTTATAAGTCAACCATACATAGTTTCCAGCCTGCAAACAAACAAGTACGACAAAAACAATGAGCTTTTCAACGTGAAACAATTATCTCGATCGACACACTCTTATTAGGACATCAACAATCTTGCGCCTGAACAACATTCGATTCCCCAGAAACTTTTCGACCCATTGATCGTAAAATCAAATCTCCATGCATGCATGCAACGATCATGGTACGTCAGGTTATACGTAAGATCAGAGGCAAAACAGAGTAGTCGCCGGAATATGTCCTAGCAGGACTCCAACCCCGGCGGGGAAAAAGGAAAGCCGTCCTTGGCGAAGAAGCTCCGGTGGACAAGCCCGACCTTCTCGGCATGGACGACGTAGCCCATGTCCGCCGTGCACTTGCACTCCACCTCCTACTTTCTTAATCCAAAAGTTAACTCAAACATTAACGTTTTCCCATTAGCTAATAGAAACAAGCCACCCAAATCATCTCCACCTCACATATGCTGGGAGGTTGAAGGAGACTCCAATTTGGAGTGGCAACATGCCATAAGGCCCCAGATTCCCATAAATGGTATCAATTGTCAATGAAAAACTTTGGGCCCCCAACGATGGGACTCGTAAGAAGCGTCACGGGCCTCTCTTAATCAAAAAACTAGCTCAAGCATTAAGGCTTTCCCATTAGCTAATATACAAGTCACCAATCACCCTTAGAATTGATGTGGATAAACCCAACAAATAGAAGGGTTGAGGAGAGAAGGGGGATGAGAGTAGAAGAATCATGGGTTGATAAAAAAAAAACTAAGGGAAAAATGGAGAGGTAGTGGGGCGGTGGGAGACGCAATGAGAGGGAGTTGAGAGGTGGGTGAAAGATTGAAGAATGAGCTCGTTATTACAGTGGTGTGTAGAAGTAAATAAACTATCTACAGACACTAGGAATCCAAAGGATATATAGGAATTTATGAATAATATTTTCTGATAAATATATGAGTTAATATTTTAGTATGGAAATGATAATAAGTAAATATATCTATTTAAAATTTAGTTTGGAATGATTATTTAAGATTCAAATATTTAAATAGAATTCATTATTTTTTAAGATTTTTAAGTTGGATAAAACTATACTCTTTCCTACAAATAAATAATAATAAGTAAATAAATAAGGATCCCAAATTAAGTAGGTATTTATTGCTATAAATTAAATAAGTATTAAGAAAAATTTAATACTCAAAAGATTATAAATAGTTTATTAGCCCACAAAATTATTATGGTCGTAATTAACCACAACGTAACAATAGATTAAACGTAACAAGAATGGAAATAACTTCAACGCTTGGATGTAATGTGGTGGTATGGTCGAAGAAAGAAGTTTATATATTCTCTTAAATATTTTTATTTATTTGATAATTATATTTAAGGGTTTATTTGGTTATCCTAAAATCATATGAAAGAAATGTATAATTTGAAAGTTACAAATTTTCTTATATTTGAATGCCTTAAAATTGTAATATTAGGTAAAATAAATCTATTTGAAATTTGTATAAAGAAAATAAATGGAAAAAATTTTAAGAGGTACTTACACATGCAAATAAAAATGAATGTTTTATTTTCATCTTATTTTCCCAATATCCAAACATATAAAAAGAATTTAAAATTTTTATGTCATTTCATCTTGTTTTATTTCTATTTTATATAATTTTTTCTATTTATATTTTTTATATATCAAACGAACCCTAAATGATAAATGACCCAACACCCTCATAACTATAACTATGAATCACGATGGCATGAGCTACCTTGAACCGTGAACCACAGGCTACCCGATTCCAATTATCTCCAGGCGGTTAGATTTGGCCATATTATTAAGTTAGATTTGGAGAAAGAGGCAGCCAAATCTCATTGTTTTGTTGCCTGGTGAGGATTTTGGTTCCCCAAGGCTGGTCCCTTTGTCTATGGACGGCATTTAAAAAAAAAAGAAAATGGTTTTGGTTGAGTTAATTTGTATTTAAAATAGTTAAGTCAGCTTAGGTTTTAAGTAACTTGTAACTCAATGGGCAGTTTTGTCATTTCAATGAATTTAAACTTAAATTTATAAGTGCTATATAACTTAGTATGAGGTGGAAGTAATGTGCCACTCTAATATACACCACACTTATAATTGATCAACATATCATGCTTCTTCAATTATAACATAGTAGCAAAAAAAATCATACCATAAATTGCCACTGTAGATGGCTAACAGAACCATCTGCATTCTCATGCAGCCATATGCTACATTCAAGAACTCCAAACTAGCTTGGAAAAAAAAATTACACACTAAACAAAACAACATCTATAACATATAGAGTCATTAATCTTAATACAACATGCATGGTTTTGCATGTCAATCTCTGAATTCCTTCAATGAATAGTAGTGTTGGACTTTATGGGCTCCCAAAAAAGACTTGGGACAGATTTTATGAATCTTTCTTAATTAAAAAGTTAGATCAAATAATAAAATTTTTCCAATAATATATATATAAATCACAAATCACAGATATACAATAGCATATATACAAGTCACCAATTACCTCCAAACATGATGTGAGATAAAACCCAATAATCCCCCTCCCCTTATACATCATACCACTCGAATCATCTCTTTTTCACCACATGTTGGGTTCATATATTATAATAAAATTTTAGGAGATTCCAATTTAGACTTGTTGATTTACCATGATGTAAACTGAGACAACACCAAAACTAACCATGATCTGATAGCACTGTTAGGCCCTATAAGCCATCCAAAAGAACTTAGGCTCCCTACAAGAACTTGAAACGGGTTTCATATGCCTCTCTTAATCCAAAAAATAGTTTAAGGAATGAGACTTTCCAATTAGTCTATATACAAGTCAATAGTCACCTCCAAATATGATGTAAGATAAAACCCAACAATTCACCCCCTCACACATCATAGTACTAGAATCATCTCTCTTTCACCACATGATAGATTCACATGTTATAGTAAAATTTTCAGATACTCAGTTCAGGCTGGCTGACTTACAATGAGGCAAATTGAGGCAACATCAAAGCCAACCAGACTTTGATATCACTTATTGAGATTTTAATACAAAAAATCTTTAAACTCTATGTTGTGTGTTTTGACAAGGCAAACCAACTGTAAAATCCACAATTCAAGTTAGGGTTTTATATTTAGAACCGGTCGGTTCGACCGTTATTTTCGAGTCGAATATGTTTCAGAACATGTGTACTGAGCCGCCACCAGTCGCGTGTATGAGCTACGAGGGGTCATGTGTACCCAAGTATATGATGATAACGTCATGAATACAACATAAAAGAATGAGTTATCAGAATATATGAGAGTATGCAGTCCAGTTATTTTTTTTATCATGCAGTTTGATCGTAGAATTAGTTTTAGGCCGTTTACCGCGTTAGGACGCGTTACGGGCAGCTTGGGTAGGTTGATAGTTATAGAGCATGACATTTGGATGTTGTGTGTTATTTTATTTTCTGGGATTTTTCCCGATTTTCCGGATTTTTTTAGAACTTATTATTACGAGTAAATAATTATTTTGACTCGAGACGGAGTCGAGTCAAGTATTATTTACGAGTTTGCCATCCAACCCAAAATTTTACCCCGACACCTTCACCTCTAAACCCTACCCTCCTCCCCATTGTGGCCGCCGCCGCTGGTGCCGGCACCGCCCGGCTGCCGACCAGCGCCGCTCCGCCCCACCACGTCGCCGTTGTGTCGCCCCGACCGGCCGCGGCCACAGCCCAGACGTCGCGACGCGGGATCGCCGCGCCTAGTGCGGAGACCGCGCCACGATCGCGTCGCCGATTCCGGCGCCGCCGTCACCGTCCAGTGGTCGGCTCGAGCCCCTCGACCCCCTAGCGACCTTCCCCGACCAGAGCGCCACCCTGCGCCGCCCACACCGACCGGATCTAGCTACCCACCACCGCGCTCTATTTTTGACATTTTTCTACGAGTCGCCGCCTCCGTCGGCCGCGTTGACACCACAGACAAGTCGGGCTCATCGAGACGGTTCCAATGGTACCCTATACGACCCCTATCCAACCAGTAGATGCCGTCGGCGACTCTCGCTGGAAAACCACCGGAAAGTCGCCGGAAAACTGCCGAACCCGCCGGAAAACCACCGAAACTTGCCGGAAAACCGGAATTGACGGAATTCGCTAGGATTCACCGGAGCTCCAGCGGAGTTCACCCAGTCGAACCCAATCGAGCTTCGGACGCCGTGGAGCGCCGAATTCGAGGTTCGAGATGCACGTACGATGAAGCCCTAACCGTCGCCGATTG